>CM040242.1:92210670-92410670 GCA_022545495.1 Chrysanthemum lavandulifolium
CTCACAGGCTGAAAACCCCCCTTGCGTTAGATTGAGTTTTATTAAATCAACTTTAGGATTAAAATACTAATAGATATTTAAGTGTTAACATTTCACTCTTAGTGATCGACACTCTACTTCATCACACCCCAAATTACATTTTGCGAATGAATGGAATTCACGGGATTGATCGTCATAGCATCACGATTCTGAGATATATTGAACGACCTAAAGTGTCGTTTGAAAATAACATCGCTTGATTTAATAAAACAATCGAGTTTACAAAGTATAGGTCCCATAAAAAATCAACTTGTGCGGAAATAAGTTTGTTACAATTCAAGCGATGTTTTAAAGCACGTAAAACTCAAGTGCGACGAAGTCGTCATCACGACTCCATGATGTCCAAATGCATGCCATGAAGTGAATACCTTAGATACCGAGATAAAACATGCTAAAAGTGTCAACACAAAGGTTGAGTGAGTTCATAGGGTTTGTATTGAAATGTAAAGCCTTTCAAAATCGTTTATGCTGACAAAGGCATTGTAAATCCACTCAGTTCCAAGTTCCGCCCATACAAAACTTGCAACCTGTGTATTCACAACCCATTGCCAAAATGTAATATAGTTTATGATCAAGCGCATGATGTCAAATGAATTCACAAAATAGTGCATAACTTAATATATCCATAGTTACTTAATATAACACCTAATTAAATGCGGTTTCAAATTATTCCATGACCATTAGTGCAATGATTATACCAAGACCATCGATTCAATGAATGTACCAAGACCATCATCCAATGAATATACCAAGACCATCGGTCCAATGAATATACCAAGACCATCGGTCCAATGAATATACCAAGATCATCGGTCCAATGAATATACCAAGACCATCGGTCCAATGAATATACCAAAACCATCGGTCCAATGAATATACTATGGAAATACTACGTATGGTAATATCATACTTTGCATGACTAAACATTCGATTCGGATAAACATATAATTTGCAAATAGTCATGAATGTAATAAAAATTATTGAGCATGCATCTCCCCAAAGAGTTTCATAAATAATTTAAAAGCGAGAAAAAGTGGGCTATGACTCACTTGGATAATAATCACGATGGCAAAAGTGGATACACTGAAATGTAGCGTGAATCTCGAAAATGACCTATTATGAATGATATGATACGTAATGAGTTATGATGTAACGTTATGCATGCATTTCGTATGTTATTTATACCATTTACGGGTTTTGAAAAATAATAGTACTTATCGTCGAAAAATACTCTTTTGACGTCTTGACCATTCTTAAATCACTTTATAAGTATTTACGAAATGTCATCCTACAATGGTTTCAGTAATGATTTATAGTGAAATTATCACTTTTCGTCAGTAAAACAATGTCGCCGGAAATTTCTTGAAATTGACAAAATGGCTTCAAAAACTAGTCGTAAAATGGTGTACGTCGATCGTTAGGAAACGAACTCGACAGCTTTAGAAAGTTTGTATCGAAATCTAGAAGTTTCATTCGGAGTTTTCGTCAAAAGGTCTCGAACATAAAGATAATAAGGGTTAAAGATGGTGATTTTGTCTAATTGTTGTGTGAAAAGTGAGTTTCGGCCAATTTTAAACATCCGTAATTAATTTATTACAACTCCGCTATACGAACGGTTGATTGTTTTGAAAAATATGCTCGGTGATCTTGATTTTATTAGAAGACAATTCATTCCAAAAGTTCCACATCATGGTTAAAACAGCCCTCAACATGGTCGTTATAACACCGTAACACTTGTATCGTAAAAATAATATAGTTTTTCGAGAAAATAATAGTTACGGCAATTTTATGAAAACGTGCGTATCTTTGTCGTTTCAAACCGCTTTCACGTATATCGTCCTTAGCTTCGTATCAAAGTATACTAATATATTTTTGATAAGTCGAAATAATTTGTGAAGCTTAGGACTCGTTTTGACCGAATAGAGTAAAAATAGTATGTGAAATTTCGAAAATAATATATTTCGTCGCCAAACTTTAAAATTCATAACTTCTTCGTTATAACTCCGTTTTATCCGTTCAAGCGCCACGGATTCGTTTTAAAGTATATTTTCTAAATATCAAGGCCAAAAAGTCGTGCCTACTGTCGGATTTTCCAGAAAACCAAAACAAGGACAGAACATATTTTATACATATCGAAAATAGTTTTTCTCGGACAAGACCTATTCTAATCCCTTCAAATCAACTCCAAAGCTAATCTAATCCTACCATACACCTTCTTAGGGTGTCATGGGTTCCTAATCATCATCAAGACCAAAGTATACCAAGGGGATAATTATAGGATGACCATAATATATATATAACTCTAAAATCATGTAAAAATGGTATAAACAACATATGTCTTGCATGTTTGTACCAAATATGGAGAGATAAATATGAAATGATAAGGAAACATGAAAAATGAAAGAAACATGCTTACAAGCTAATATGATGAGGTGATAAGAACCAAGGTTTAACTTAATCACTCTTGGTTTTTATTTCAAAACCTTATAAAGAGTGTGATTCTAGATTGTTTAAACACTTGAGAAAAATTTTGTGATGATCCCTTGCTACACTCTTGTGAAGGCCGGTCTTGAAGAGAGCAAGAACCAAGAGAGAAAATTTTTTGACTAACTTGAATTAATAAGGTGCATGAATGAGATATGAAATGAAAGAGTTAAGTGTAGTTTTGTACATTCAAGGAAGAAAAGTTTGCCAACCATTAATGCTACCTCCCCAAAAGGGCCGGTTATTAGGGGATAGTGTTTCAAAATTTTTTTTTTTTTTTCTTTTTATAATTATTGTATATATACTTGTATAATTTGTAAGAAACATGTAAGTAAATGTATGTAGTTAATAATACTTGTAAGGTAAATGGTTAACTTTTTGGTACAAGTAAATTTTAATAAATCAAAATAGAGTATAATGATTTTATAAAAATTGTAAAAATACATTCCTTGTGAAATTTGAGTGATAAAATAATTATCGAGTAATTTTTAAGAAAAGTGTCGTAATAATATAACTTTAACGATTTATATACAAAATAAGTTTAAAACACTAGGTAAAGTCAAAATATAGTTTTTATAAACTAAATGTAAGTTTAAAAATACATCGGGATCATTTTTGAAAGTAACGGATTAAATATTCAAAATAATAACTCACGCGATAACGTTTATTTAATATAAAAATTACGCGTTAAATGTGAAATGAAATGTCATGAATGAACTATCATGATGCAAATGATGTCAATGAAATGTAGACTAAACTTAGTCCATATGAAATGTTCGTGATGATATGATCATGAATTCGCCGCTAAACCATAAAGGTTACGCGAATTTTGAAACAAGTAAACCAAGTTTACGATAAATGTTGAAATAGTGAGGCATAAATTGTTTCGAGAAATGACCTGAAAGTACGGGTTGTCACATTCGCCCATCCAGAAAGGAATTCAGTCCCTGAATTCAGTTCGTGTTGGTCTATCGAATTTTTGGGTTTATGTTGAATATCGAGGAAAGAAGACATGGAGATGTGTCGTTATGGTTATCGATGATTGAGAGTGTCTAAAACATCATAGTAAGGAAAATATCGGATGAATCTCTCACAAGTAACACTTTGAATCGGAACATGTGAAAATTTTGCTTGCACTAAGATTTATAAATAACTGCTCCCAACATAACGTGATCCCTCCAGAATTAGACATAGTTAGCTAGGCTATGTATAATTAAGGAACGATGACGTGACGTTCGGTTTAGTTGTTATAACTCTCAATGTTTACAAGGATTTAAACCGTGTCGTTAAAATGATAATTAAAGAAAAAGGAAGTAAGATTTCTCGTAAGTAATAACAAATCGGAAAGAAAATAAGGTACGATAGATGAGAATATTTTACAACGAGTGGTTTATCAAAAGTAGTACATCTTTAAGTTATAAAGATTCGGATACGATGGAAAACATAAACTTTGTACAACATAGTACATAAGGAAAAATTGAGACTATTAGTTTCAAACTTCTTGGTCTTCGCGTTGTTGTGACCATGACGAGCTTCTCCTCCTCTAACATGTATGCATTCCCATGAGCACCTTCAACTGGTTGACCTTGATTTTGAGGACATTGATTCCGATAGTGTCCTTGCTCCCGCATCGTAATATGTAACCATGGCCTTGCCTCTACAATTCTGGCAAGGTGTCCTAGTTGTTGACACTTGTAGCACTTAGCGGGACAAAGACCCGTGTGATGATACTTACATCGATTACATAGTGGGTAGGTTCGGCAGATAACCTCGCCTTTTATTGGTGCAAAGACATATACCATTGCGTTTCTTGCCCTCTTTTCGTTGTTGATGATGGTTAGTGTTGCGGTTTTGGTTGTTGTTGTTATAACCTCCTTGGTCGTCTTCCCATTTCCTTTTGTAGTTGTTTTGGTCATTGTTGTAGTTGGTGCGGTTGTTGGGGTTGTTGTTGTTTTGGTTGGTGTTGGTGTACTTACCTTTCTTCACTACCTGGGCCATGAGCTTTTGAGTCACCCTAATAGCTTCCTCGATTGTTTGTGGATCAAACGAAGTCACATCTCCTTGAATAACCTCGGGAAGTCCCCCGATAAAAGTGATCCGGTCCAAACAGTCAAGTCTAAAAGACTTAAAACAGCTCAGACGCAAATGCAATTTAGATCAGAGGAATATAGGGAATTCCTAGGTCGTTAAGTCCCACGGAGGATGAATTGGTGTTTAAAACAACTTCAGATGATAGAATGATTACTAAGGATAGCAATCAGTAAGGTTTTCGATGGATAATTACCTAAAGAGAAAATCTACAAATTAAAGCGACTTAAATGCAAATTAAAAGATTAAAAAGTTAAAATCTATTAAATAAACGCTATCACTATTTTTACAGATCGATGAACGTTTATGATTTTATAAAATAAAATAACTTAAATAAACTATATTAATCAAAACGTAAACTTAAATTACTTAAAAACGTTGTTTAAAATGGAAACGAGCGTTATTTACGAAAAAGGCGCTGGAGCGCAAGATAAAACGTAAAATTTATGAAATAAAAGGCCTAAGAGTGTAAAACTAATTTTCTTACAAAATATATGATAAAAGAAAATTTTAGAAAAAAGATTTATATTTTTAGACTTTTATATTTTTATTATGATTTAAATACTATTTTACACTAATTAAATGCTTAAAAATACTAAAACTTATTGGAAAAATCAAACTTTTGTAAAAATACTTTATACTAATACAAATTTAAGAAAAATAAAAGGAGTGAAAAAAGCGCTTTGAATAAGCTATAAATAAGCTTAGTTAAGCTTAATAAGCTTAAACTTCAAAACGATATATAAGAGTTTATTAGTGCAAGGAATGACAAGAAAGACCCAAGGCGCTAATGGTTCCTGTACACTTACTATCACTCTCAAAGGGTGGAGGTCTCGTGTTCGAGCTGCCTCCCCACCTTTTGCCAAACATTTTTTTTTGAAATTTTCTTTTGCAAACTCTTAAATACAAGAAAATAAGCAACTTCTAAAACTAAAACTTTTTACAAAAACCACAAATAAGCTCTGTTTGAGCTTATTGTTTGGTAACAGTTAACAAGAAAAAAAAAAGAAATAAGCAAAAAGGTTTGGCTAAATAAGCTAATAAGCTAGAAATAAGAAAGATGAAACTGGAAATAAGCTAAATAACTGTAATAAGCTAATATGAAAACTGAATAAGCTTAAAGATTGACAAATAAGCTCTGAGATAAGCTCAAATAAGCACTAGCAAACCTGTATGCACAGGACACTGTGTTTAATCACTAGGTACCTTCAAGCTTATTTTTAAGCACTTATATGAGCTAGAAATTGAAAACAAAGACTTGCAATAGCTAGATGACCTTTTCAACTTTTCAAAAAGCTAAAGTGCTAATGGTTTTGACCACTGTTGAGCTTTTAATGAGCTTAAGAAAATGTTTGAAAATCACTGATTGGTTTTAACTTAATAAAATGGACAGAACTATAAAGCAATTGCGAGGTTTAGTAAATAAGCTACAAATTTGAAAACAAGCACGAAACTAAAAGATAGCTAGGTGGGGTATCCAAAGACCAAAACTCATAAGCTAAGGGCAACTAAGGAGCTTATGGTGAGCTTATGAAAATGGTGACAAGTCACCGCTTATGCGATTAAGGCAGAAAAATGGGACAAAGTTTAAGCTAGTGCGACCTAGGTAAACAAGCTAGAAATTGGAAGATTAAGCTTGGGACCTCAAGTCACTAGGAAAGCTTTCTAAAGAACCAAGTATCAAAAGATTTGACCAACTAATTAGCTTTTACAAGCTTATGAAAAGAGCGATTAACACAAACTTCCTTGGTACAGGCACCTTTTTATGAGATATCTAAAATAAACTAAAGAAAAAGCTATCGATAAGCTAATAAGAGAATATAAAATTACTAGGATAAAGCTAAGCGGATATATTTTACTATCCTAGAAGCTCAAGTATTGAAAGCTAATAATAAGTTTCAGAGAAAATTATCTATTTAATTCCAAAACGACTAAGACCGAAATTTGACTTTTATAAAAACTATCTAAGTTGACTAAACTGAACTTTAACTTAAATCTATTAATCGATTATGTTATATTATGCTAGGATAAGATGAAATTAAGCTAGTCTAACAAATTCTAAGCCTCTATGATGAATTTTACCTATCAAATCCTAACAGTGAGCTTATGAGGGGAGATTAAAGGCACTTTGACTTTTTCACTGAATGAAGACAGGTTTTTACTGCTAATATGAGTTATTAGGACCTAATGCAACATGTATCAACAACAGATAACATCACAACAGGTCTTTAGCTCAGCTAACTGAACAATTCCAAACACTGCTTAACTAAACAGTTTAGAGATTTTTCAAAGCTTATCACAGCTTAAGACCATGCAGGTGATTTCAGACCTTATATAAACATATATTAGGACTAAATAAATATAAAACAACAATATTAGCAACAGAAAACTTTAAATTCAGACTTATGCTAATATGACTATTGAAAATGAGATTTTTACTATCTATGAATTAAAAAAGAACAAGACACTAATTTAAAGGCTTAAATTCACTGAATCATGCCTAATGAACATGGAAAATCAATTATTAGAGCTTATAACTACCTTGCACAGTGAAATGAGAAATTAGCTAGAAAGGGCTTACAAATGATTCCAAGTGAAAAATGAAACCCAAGAACTGAGAATCAATCCTAATGCTTCCCAAGAAGCTTTAAACCCACAAGCAATCCAAAGTTAACCTGCTCCAGCTTTCTCTTTTCTTCACCATGGATTTTTATTTTTCAATTATTTTTTTAAGTATTTTTGGTATTTTTCTGTTTTTGATACTAGATTGCTTTTTAAGGTTTCTAATAGCTTTTATAAGCTATCTAGGAGCTTATGTTAGCTTAAGAGTCCAAGACAACAGTTACAAACAACATCCTAACTTATTGAGATTTTAAACAAGAGTGAAATTTTGCATAAACTGGAAATCAAATTGAAACTGAAATTGATTATTGAAAGAAGATTCAAATACACTGGAAATAACTTTATAAAACACTTAAAAGCTTTAAAATACATTGGAGATTAAACTACACTACCTACGACATGTAAGAAAACTAAACTACTCTACTTCCTTTATTCCTCTGCTTCTTTTCTTCTTTATAGACTTTCAAAAGCATCCTCACCTCTTTTTGATCATTTCCCACCATTGGATAGGTCAAAGTAATCACAACCTTTGATTTTAACTTTTGGCGCCATTTTCAATATAGCGAGTTCTTTGCATTAATTGGGTTTGGATTGATGTAGAGGTGGAGGGGATGTAATCAAGTGGAGAAACAATTGAAAGGTTGAAAAGAATGAGAAACCATCACTGGTATTGCTCAAACAGCTGTGGAGGAGATAGAGCTACAGTGCGCGGTTTTGGCGCCTTTGACTTCATTTGACCAGATATTTAAAGATGGAGGGGTCCAAAATGGGGGGTTCACAGGTTTAGACAGGGTTCTTTTTGGGTTGGCAGGGGTCTAAATACACAAAAGGGTCTTACTAGCTTATAATATTACAAGGACTAGTTTTGTAAATCTGCCAAACTTGAGGGTTGAACCTGCCAATCATTTAAAGGTTATTACAAGGACCAAAACTGCCAAACTTGAATAGTACAAGGACTATTGTTGATTATTTTCCATTTTTAAAATGTCCAAGGACTAAAATTGCCATTTTTGAAACTCTAGGACCAAACTTGTAATTTTTCTCCAAAGTTATCATGAAGGACCAATATTGTCATTTATAAATAGTATAAGGTTTATTTTGATTATTTTCTTATTTTTTAAAACCTTAGGGACTAATTTTGACAATTTTTGTAAACTTTAAAGGGTTTATTTTGGGGACTAAAGTTTTTGAATTACGCCAATTATGCAAACTTGATACGCTTTTCATCGATTTTGATGTTTTGCATTTAAAACATATAAAACACTTGTTTTTGATATTTTATCATTTTGAAGCATTTCGAGTGTTTCGGATGTTTTGGCATTCTAACAAGATAAAATGATGAGTATTTAGACACTCATCAATCCCCACACTAAGATATTGCTAGTCCCTAGCAATGATTTATGAAAAGTTAATGGATTTTATCTCTTTACCAAAAGCCATTACTCGAGTAGCCATTTGTTTCATTCAAGTAAGAACTTTGGTACAATGATAACCAAATGATTTTGAGCAAATCATAAGTCGTCAACGGATTTGATTTGTCTTTACCGAGCCGTACCTTACGGACTAGCCAACTCTTTAGATAAATTATCAATATTATCTTTGGTGAGTCGATTACCAATTATGGATTTTCAATCGCCTTTACCACAAGCCATAAACTTGCGGGCTAGCCAACTCTTCACTAGTTTAAAGATATGGTGAGTTGAACACCATACAATTTTAGGCAAATTGCAAGCCATAAACGGATTTGAGATATCTTTACCAAGAGCCGTTTGCTCTGGATTAGCCAATCCTTATGTGGGTTAGACATGGTGGATGATTACCATTTGTTGTGTTTAGTACATAGTACTTCCACTAAATAAAAATTTTAAAATTTGGCCATTTTGGGGAAAAAGGGACTAAAAGGTACATTTATGATCAAATTAGCGAATTTCCACACTTAGAAATGAATATTGTCCTCAATATTCAAAGTACCGTCAGAATGTCGAAACTTAGAACATAAAAGATAACATTACTAGCTAAGTGTAGAAACACAACAATTATTCTCTTTTTTTAAATATTTACAATTTTCAAAGTTATTATAAATCTATATACAACATGTGGGGCATCTCCCCACACTAAGGTGGAACACATGGGTGAAAACCCATGTTTAGCTCTTGTTTTTGATTACCGAGTCGCTAGCTTGACTCGACCCAATTAATTTGTTCATGGGAAGCAAGTGGAAGAGACAATCTCCATCGGACTTTCATTCAAGATGTTTATATAAACATTGAAGTATGTGAAAGTTCCACACCGATGAGATATACAAAGAACCGCTCAAAAATGATTAATGAAAATGCCGGGTCAAAGATAATGTCTTCATTCCGAAGGAGTGAAGAATAGGAGAAGCTACGGATAAGTGAAGAAAGAAAGAAAGTCATGATAAAGATCATGATTAACTCATCATCACTCGCGGGAGAATTCATGGTTTCATGAATTTCATCTTTAAGCTCAATTGGTCTAGACATATCCCGGGTGTGTCTAGATCAAAATAGAAGTTATCATACTCGGTGGAGATATGATATGAGTAAGTTCACGGAGAACTCCTCAAAGGAAAATGATTCATATTCGGGATTGATTTGGTGAGTTCAATGGGAACTCATCAAAAGTGAATGATTCATAATCGGGAGAGAATTATGAGAATGAGAAGTGGTAATACCACTAATCTTCTCTCCCATATGATCAAAATGGAACGCTTGCAATTCGGAATAGAATCATTGAAGAAAAGTTCACTATCCTCAAAGGGATAGAATATGAAGTAGGCTTTTCATTAAAAGCCTCGATTCTAGAAATGAGAAGATTAACATTCAATAATGTAAGACGAAGAGCTTCGTCTTGGATTATTTCTTCTTCATTCTCTTCTCCTAAGTCGACAAGCTCGAAGGTAATTCTTCCATATAACCGATGTCTCCACAAGATAAAGAATAGTCCTCATCGAATCGGAGAACATCTCAATATGATCATTTTGGAAGACAAGAGGAGGAGGGATATCACACAAATGCTCGAGAATTCCCTGTGACTCTCTTGGGATTGGGACAAGGTCCTCAACACTAGACTTTATGAATTCGTCCGATTCCTTTTTAGGAACAGTGTCAAGAAGCTCATCCCCATGTTTAGAGAGTGAGTGTGAACCTCGGGTGATAGATAGCGAGGGAGTTGAGAAGGACTAGCGTTATGGATTCTACAAGTTCCATTATTTCTCCGCTAGTGATTCGGTCATATTCTTTCTCCCCGATTTTCCACGGATGGAATCTCAACCGATGAACTTGATGAATAAAATTGTAGAATATCAAAGGTATCTTCATCATCATCGTCATCGGAATGAAATTGAATTGAGAGCTAGATTTGAATGCTTTTGTAGTCTAATTGATTCCCTAACGGTGTTTTCAATGGCAACTGGGAATCTAATTTAGCATCCCGCTCTTGACTAACAAAACTTCCATGGATTTTCATTTGGATTATCTTGGGAGGACATAGCCGACTCCTCCTTAAGTTCTTTTAATAACTCAAGACTCTTGATAGAAGGTCCATCGTAGTTTCATGAGGAGTTGCTTGAATCATTTGGTAATGTGGAGGTTGGTCTTGATCTGAAGAGTCGTAATTGTTACAAGGAAATGGATTCCTTGTTTGACAATCCGAGCTAGAGTGTGGACCTCCACAATACTCACAACAAGAAACTGATGTGGTGTGAGTGGTATGTGTTGTAGTCATAATTGTTATCGAACCGCTCATAGACAAGCGTGTTTCCGATTGACAATCGAAGCGGAATGTGAACCACCACAGTAATCACAACAAGAAGGCTGCTTGAGTCTCACGGTGTGGTAGGCGATGGAATAAATCGGTTGTGTTATGGTAGGAATAGGGATCCGGTTATAGATGGACCCGCTTCACGATTCCACCATGCTACAACCGGGACAATTGCCACCATTATAAGGACCACCACACCATTGACAATCAAGAGGGTGAGGATAAGACATAGAAAGAATCAAAGGTTTACAGATGGTAAGAAATGAAGAATCAAAGATGTGAGAGGGTAAAGATGGATATTTTTGGATTTTGAATAAACATTTTGAAAAAATAAAAAACAAAATATTTTTGGATTTTGTGTTTGTTGAAAACTTGAATAAAAAATGTTTTGGTGTTGTTAACACTTTAGGAAAAGTGTTAATGAACTTTTGGTTTTGAAAACTTTACAAAAACTGTTTACAAATGATGGTATATGTGCAAGTACAGGTGCGGAAATGCTTAAAACACGCTTCTGACCTCCCGTGGCGTAAAATTTGATCCGTCCGAGCAGTCAAGTCTTAAAAGACTTAAAACAGCTCGACGCAAATGCAATTTAGATCGAGGAATATAGGGATTCCTAGGTCGTTAAGTCCCACGGAGGATGAATTGGTGTTTAAAACAACTTCAGATGATAGAATGATCACTAAGGATAGTGATCAGATGGGTTTTGATGGATAATTACCTAAAGAAAAGATTTACAAATTAAAGCGACTTAAATGCAAATTAAAAGAATAAAAGATAAAATCTATTAAATAAACGCTATCACTATTTTTACGGATCGATGAACGTTTATGATTTTATAAAATAAAATAACTTAAATAAACTATATTAATCAAAACGTAAACTTAAATTACTTAAAAGCGTTGTTTAAAACCGAAACGCAGCGTTATTTACGAAAAGGTATTTGAGCGCAAGATAAAACGTAAATTTTATGAAATAAAAGGCCTAAGATTGTAAAACTAATTTTCTTACAAAATATATGATAAAAGAAAATTTTAGAAAAAGATTTATATTTTTAGACTTTTATATTTTTATTATGATTTAAATACTATAAAACACTAATTAAATGTTAAAAATACTAAAACTTATTGGAAAAATCAAACTTTTGTAAAAATACTTTATACTAATACAAATTTAAGAAAAATAAAAGGAGTGAAAAAGCTGCTTTGAATAAGCTACAAATAAGCTAAGTAAGCTTAATAAGCTATATAAGGCAAAACGATATATAAGAGTATTAAGTGCAAGAGATGACAAGTCAAAAGACCCAAGGCGCTTATTGGTTCCGTGTACACTTACTATCACTCTCAAAGGTGGGAGGTCTCAGGTTCGAGCCTGCCTCCCCACCTTTTTGCCAAACATTTTTTTTTTTAAATTTTTCTTTTTGCAAACTCTTAAATACAAGAAAATAAGCAACTTCTAAAACTAAAACTTTTTACAAAAACCACAAATAAGCTCTGTTTGAGCTTATTGTTTGGTAACAGTTAACAAGAAAAAAAAAAGAAATAAGCAAAAAGGTTTGGCTAAATAAGCTAATAAGCTAGAAATAAGAAAGATGAAACTGGAAATAAGCTAAATAACGTAATAAGCTAATATGAAAACCGAATAAGCTTAAAGATTGACAAATAAGATCGAGATAAGCTCAAATAAGCACTAGCAAACACAGTATGCACGGGACAACGTGTTTAATCACTAGGTACCTTCAAGCTTATTTTTAAGCACTTATATGAGCTAGAAATTGAAAACAAAGACTTGCAATAGCTAGATGACCTTTTCAACTTTTCAAAAAGCTAAAGTGCTAATGGTTTTGACCACTGTTGAGCTTTTAATGAGCTTAAGAAAATGTTTGAAAATCACTGATTGGTTTTAACTTAATAAAATGGACTGAACTATAAAGCAATTGCAGGTTTAGTAAATAAGCTACAAATTTGAAAACAAGCACAGAAACTAAAAGATAGCTAGGTGGGGTATCCAAAAGACCAAAACTCATAAGCTAAGGGCAACTAAGGAGCTTATGGTGAGCTTATGAAAATGGTGACAAGTCACTGCTTATGCAGTTAAGACAGAAAAATGGGACAAAGTTTAAGCTAGGTGCAGCCTAGGTAAACAAGCTAGAAATTGGAAGATTAAGCTTGGGACCTCAAGTCAGCTAGGAAAGCTTTCTAAAGAACCAAGTATCACAAGATTTGACCAACTAATTAGCTTTTTACAAGCTTATGAAAAAGAGCAGTTAACACAAACTTCCTTGGTACAGGGCACCTTTTTATGAGATATCTAAAATAAGCTAAAGAAAAGCTATCGATAAGCTAATAAGAGAATATAAAATTACTAGGATAAAGCTAAGCGGATATATTTTACTATCCTAGAAGCTCAAGTATTGAAAGCTAATAATAAGTTAGTGAAAATTATCTATTTAATTCCAAAAGCACTAAGACGAAATTTGACTTTTATAAAAACTATCTAAGTTGACTAAACTGAACTTTAACTTAAATCTATTAACCGATTATGTTATATTATGCTAGGATAAGATGAAATTAAGCTAGTCTAACAAATTCTAAGCCTCTATGATGAATTTTACCTATCAAATCCTAACGGTGAGCTTATGAGGGAGATTAAAGGCACTTTGACTTTTCACCGAATGAAGACAGTTTTCTTGCTAATATGAGTTATTAGGACCTAATGCAACATGTATCAACAACGAGATAACATCACAACAGTCTTTAGCTCATTAATCGAACAATTCAAACACCGCTTAACTAAGCAGTTTAGAGATTTTTCAAAGCTTATCACGACTTAAGACCATGCAGTGATTTCGGACCTTATATAAACATATATTAGGACTAAATAAATATAAAACAACAATATTAGCAATGAAAACTTTAAATTCGGACTTATGCTAATATGACTATTGAAAATGAGATTTTACTATCTATGAATTAAAAAGAACAAGACACTAATTTAAAGGCTTAAATTCATTGAATCATGCCTAATGAACATGGAAAATCAATTATTAGAGCTTATAACTACCTTGCACGTTGAAATGAGAAATTAGCTAGAAAGGGCTTACAAATGATTCCAAGTGAAAATGAAACCCAAGAGGCGAGAATCAATCCTAATGCTTCCAAGAAGCTTTAAACCCACAAGCAATCCAAAGTTAACTGCTCCACTTTCTCTTTTCTTCACCATGGATTTTTATTTTTCAATTATTTTTTAAGTATTTTGGTATTTTACATTTTTGATACTAGATTGCTTTTTAAGGTTTCTAATAGCTTTTATAAGCTATCTAGGAGCTTATGTTAGCTTAAAAGTCCAAGACAACAGATTACAAACAACATCCTAACTTATTGAGATTTTAAACAAGAGTGAAATTTTGCATAAACCTGGAAATCAAATTGAAACCGAAATTGATTATTGAAAGAAGATTCAAATACACTCGAAATAACTTTATAAAACACTTAAAAGCTTTAAAATACATTGGAGATTAAACTACACTACCTACGACATGTAAGAAAACTAAACTACTCTACTTGCTTTATTCCTCTGCTTCTTTTCTTCTTTATAGACTTTCAAAAGCATCCTCACCTCTTTTTGATCATTTCCCACCATTGGATAGGTCAAAGTAATCACAACCTTTGATTTTAACTTTTTGGCGCCATTTTTCAATATAGCAGGTTCTTTGCATTAATTGGGTTTGGATTGATGTAGAGGTGGAGGGGGGATGTAATCAAGTGGAGAAACAGCTGGAAAGGTTGAAAAGAATGAGAAACCATCACTGGTATTGCTCAAACAGCTGTGGAGGAGATAGAGCTACAGTGCGCGGTTTTTGGCGCCTTTGACTTCATTTGACCAGATATTTAAAGATGGAGGGGTCCAAAATGGGGGGTTCACAGGTTTAGACAGGGTTCTTTTTGGGTTGGCGGGGTCTAAATACACAAAAGGGTCTTATTAGCTTATAATATTACAAGGACTAGTTTTGTAATCGCCAAACTTGAGGGTTGAACACGCCAATCATTTAAAGGTTATTACAAGGACCAAAACTGCCAAACTTGAATAGTACAAGGACTATTGTTGATTATTTTCCATTTTTAAAATGTCCAAGGACTAAAATTGCCATTTTGAAACTCTAGGGACCAAACTTGTAATTTTTCTCCAAAGTTATCATGAAGGACCAATATTGTCATTTATAAATAGTATAAGGTTTATTTTGATTATTTTCTTATTTTTAAAACCTTAGGGACTAATTTTGACACTTTTTTGAGGACAAAATTGTCATTTTTGATTTTAAACTTTAAAGGGTTTATTTTGACTTTTGAATCTCATGGACCTAAAATGATATTTTACAAGTTTTGAATTACAGGACTAATTTTGACAATTTTGTAACTTGGGGACTCGCCAATTTTTCGCTTTTCGATTTTGATGTTTTGCATTTAAAACATATAAAACACTTGTTTGTAATATTTTTATCATTTTGATGCATTTCGAGTGTTTTCGGATGTTTTGGCATTCTAACGGTATAAAATGATGAGTATTAGACACTCATCAGTGGGATCTCCGCTTTGAAATCCTTGTAAACAGATCTTAACTCGGATCCTCCTGCATTTCTGCAGCGGCAGCAAAGCTTTGCGGCCAAAGAAGACCAGCGGCCTCGGCGGCGGCGGCGATCGCGTTTCCTTTCAATCCTTAATGCCTCTGCTACACTATCCCTTACCAACTTTTGAATAGCCGCTTGTGTCATTTCAGCTGTGGCTTTCTTCGGCGCCATATCTCGGCATTCGACGTTATCGGTGATGAGTCGATTGATGTGAAAATTGTGATAGGGACTGACAAGGAATTCTCCACATTAGAGTATGAAGAAAGAATAATGGAATGGGCATTTAAAGGCATCCATGTGACAATCAATATGAAATGAAAGTAAATAACTCGAAAAATGTACGTATAACCCGCATGTAAAGTGAACATGCACTTGTGATGAAATGATGAGATGCTATGATGATGTAGTTATAGTCTAGTGGTCAATGATGCAACCTAGTTCTCTATAACCGAAGCTCGATGCCAATTTGTCACACCCCAATTACATTTTTGCGGCGGAATGGAATTCACGGGATTGGTGTCATAGCATCACGATTCTGAGATATATTGAGCGACCTAAAGTGTCGTTTGAAAATAACATCGTTTGATTTAATAAAACAATCGAGTTTACAAAGTATAGGTCCCATAAGAAAATCAACTTGTGCGGAAATAAGTTTGTTACAATTCAAGCGATGTTTTAAAATCGTAAAACTCAAGTGCGACGAGTCGTCATCACGACTCCATGATGTCCAAATGCATGCCATGAAGTGAATACCTTAGATACGAGATAAAACATGCTAAAAGTGTCAACACAAAGGTTGAGTGAGTTCATAGGGTTTGTATTGAAATGTAAAGCCTTTCAAAAATCGTTTATCGGCAAAGGCATTGTAAATCCACTCGGTTCAAGTTCGCCCATACAAAACTTGCAACCTGTGTATTCACAACCCATTGCCAAAATGTAATATAGTTTATGATCAAGTGCATGATGTCAAATGAATTCACAAAATAGTGCATAACTTAATATATCCATAGTTACTTAATATAACACCTAATTCGTACGGTTTCAAATTATTCCATGACCATTAGTGCAATGATTATACCAAGACCATCAGTTCAATGAATGTACCAAGACCATCAGTCCAATGAATATACCAAGACCATCAGTCCAATGAATATACCAAGACCATCAGTCCAATGAATATACCAAGACCATCAGTCCAATGAATATACCAAGACCATCAGTCCAATGAATATACTATGGAAATACTACGTATGGTAATACTGTTACTTTGCATGACTAAACATTCAGTTCGGATAAACATATAATTTGCAAATAGTCATGAATGTAATAAAAAATTATTGAGCATGCATCTCCCCCAAAGAGTTTCATAAATAATTTAAAACGAGAAAAAGTGGGGCTATGACTCACTTGGATAATAATGCGATGGCAAAAGTGGATACACTGAAATGTAGCGTGAATCTCGAAAATGACCTATTATGAATGATATGATACGTAATGAGTTATGATGTAACGTTATGCATGCATTTCGTATGTTATTTATACCATTTACGGGTTTTGAAAAATAATAGTACTTATCGTCGAAAAATACTCTTTTGACGTCTTGACCATTCTTAAATCACTTTATAAGTATTTACGTCGAAATGTCATCCTACAATGGTTTCGTAATGATTTATAGTGAAATTATCACTTTCAGTAAAACAATGTCGCCGGAAATTTCTTGAAATTGACAAAATGGCTTGAAAAACTAGTCGTAAAATGGTGTCGTCGATCGTTAGGAAGCGAACTCGGCAGTTTTAGAAAGTTTGTATCGAAATCTAGAAGTTTCGATTCAGAGTTTTCGTCAAAAGGTCTCGAACATAAAGATAATAAGGGTTAAAGATGGTGATTTTGTCTAATTGTTGTGTGAAAAGTGAGTTTCGCCAATTTTAAACATCCGTAATTAATTTATTAAAACTACGCTATCTGAGCGGTTGATTGTTTTGAAAAATATGCTCGGTGATCTTGATTTTATTAGAAGACAATTCGTTCCAAAAGTTCCACATCATGGTTAAAAACAGCCCTCAACATGGTCGTTCATGACTACCGTAACACTTGTATCGTAAAAATAATATAGTTTTCGGAAAATAATAGTTACGGCAATTTTATGAAAGCGTCGCGTATCTTTGTCGTTTCAAATCCGTTTTCTCGTATAATCGTCCTTAGCCCGTATCAAAGTATACTAATATATTTTGATAAGTCGAAATAATTTGTGAAGCTTAGGACTCGTTTTTTGACCGAATAGAGTAAAAATAGTATCTTGAAATTTGAGAAAATAATATATTTATTAGCCAAACTTTAAAATTCATAACTTCTTCGTTATAACTCCGTTTTTATCCGTTCAAGACCACGGATTCGTTTTAAAGTATATTTTCTAAATATCAAGGCCAAAAAGTCGTGCCTCTGTCGGATTTTCCGAAAACCAAAACAAGGACAGAACATATTTTATACATATCGAAAATAGTTTTTCTCGGACAAGACCTATTCTAATCCCTTCAAATCAACTCCAAAGCTAATCTAATCCTACCATACACCTTCTTAGGGTGTCATGGGTTCCTAATCATCATCAAGACCAAAGTATACCAAGGGGATAATTATAGGATGACCATATATATATATAACTCTAAAATCATGTAAAATGGTATAAACAACATATGTCTTGCATGTTTGTACCAAATATGGAGAGATAAATATGAAATGATAAGGAAACATGAAAATGAAAGAAACATGCTTACAAGCTAATATGATGAGGTGATAAGAACCAAGGTTTAACTTAATCACTCTTGGTTTTATTTCAAAACCTTATAAAGTGTGATTCTAGATTGTTTAAACACTTGAGAAAAATTTTGTGATGATCCTTGCTACACTCTTGTGAAGGCCGGTCTTGAAGAGAGCAAGAACCAAGAGAGAAAATTTTTGACTAACTTGAATTAATAAGGTGCATGAATGAGATATGAAATGAAAGAGTTAAGTGTAGTTTGTACATTCAAGGAAGAAAAGTTTGCCAACCATTAATGCTACCTCCCAAAAGGGCGGTTATTAGGGATAGTGTTTCAAAATTTTATTTTTTTTCTTTTTATAATTATTGTATATACTTGTATAATTTGTAAGAAACATGTAAGTAAATGTATGTAGTTAATAATACTTGTAAGGTAAATGGTTAACTTTTTGGTACAAGTAAATTTTAATAAATCAAAATAGAGTATAATGATTTTATAAAAATTGTAAAATACATTCCTTGTGAAATTTGAGTGATAAAATAATTATCGAGTAATTTTAAGAAAAGTGTCGTAATAATATAACTTTAACGATTTATATACAAAATAAGTTTAAAACACTAGGTAAAGTCAAAATATAGTTTTATAAACTAAATGTAAGTTTAAAATACATCGGGATCATTTTGAAAGTAACGGATTAAATATTCAAAATAATAACTCACGCGATAACGTTTATTTAATATAAAAATTCAGCGTTAAATGTGAAATGAAATGTCATGAATGAACTATCATGATGCAAATGATGTCAATGAAATGTAGACTAAACTTAGTCCATATGAAATGTTCGTGATGATATGATCATGAATTAGCCGCTAAACCATAAAGGTTACTGAATTTTGAAACAAGTAAACCAAGTTTACGATAAATGTTGAAATAGTGAGGCATAAATTGTTTGAGAAATGACACGAAAATACGGGTTGTCACACTTACCAACTAGGCTACATTGATCAGGTATACTGCTCGTTAGTATTTGTTATGGGCTAAGTCGGCTAAACATAAATATTAAAACTTGATAACAATAAATACCTATACCAAACGACACATCGAGACAACCATATTATGAGAATTAAGCCTTATCCATTTCTAATATTTTACCCAAATTCAACAACAATATGAGTGTGTCGGGTGCAGTAAACTTTAGAACTTGGCTTGTATACTATTTGAGACCACCATAATGAGTATTATTGACATAATTGAAGTGACTTGTCTAACTTGGTAAATTTCCTGGGATTTTGCATTTTACCAAGTTTGTGTAGGCATGAGTTTTTAGTTAGGATGTCGTTACCGTGAACTCTTAGTGAAATTAGCTTTTGAGCCAAATTCTCGTGTGTTGTTATTCTTATGTCTAGTGATCGATTAAACATAGAGAATGTGTAGCTTTGGCTATGTGCTGATTTGTTCAAGCGATTTAAGTTTTGTTTGACTTAAATAGTGTTTTCCATCGAAGTTTGTTTAACTTTGACACAATAACAAGTACTTATGTTTTGCGGTGCACATTATAACTAGTAACTATCGACTAGCTATCTTCTAACAACTCACTCATGGCAAGTTGTGCGTATGTATACTTTAGATTGGCCTTGCGTGATGAAACCTTATCTAAAGCGTTGTCGGTGTATTCCACGCTTTATGACCCGTGGCAACTTTTTCATGAGCATGTTCATAAAGGCTAATTTACGTTCGAGTAAATGTTGCTTGTATGAATAGTCGTATGTGACACTTTGTAAGAAAAGTGTTGGAATTTTCATTGTATATTTAAAGAAATAATATAGATGAGCTATTCTGGCTATTAGAAACCTTCTTTTGATAAGCAAAATAAAATAAAATCCACTTAAGTTTAGCATGCCTGAGGTTGAATGCTTGTCATTAGAGGGGAGTATGGTTCCCTTTAGGTGGTGCCTAGTAGATAGGGCTTATTCTTGTTAACCTCTATTGTGATGCGAGGTTTCCCATAACAAGGGTTAAGCTTGCTTAGGATTCCCACTTCTACTTTGAGTGATATGTCCTTATTAGACTCAGAGAGTTTTGGGTGGATTTGCATCTTTATCGCGTGACCTTTTGCCTTTGTAATGAGTTGATTGCGTGAGTAGCATGCCCTTTGCTCTGTTAGAGTTCTGGGTTTGGCATGTTGTTTTGTCACTCCAACATGGTTGAACTTGTTTACTCCCTAGTTTTCGAGGTTCTATAAAGATTACTTTCATAAGGCTCTACCTTGGTGTCATCATGTGGCGGTTTGCTGTTTGTCCAAACATAGGTTTAACCTTGAGGATGCTTTCCTCATATTCATTGCTGGATGAGTTTTCATCTTTGAGCAGTATGTTTGTGTTGTCGGACATTGATTCCTAGTGAAGGAGATCATTTCTCTTCGTAACCCAAATTGGTGTGGTTATCCAATTAAGGTGTGCCGAAGGTGTTCCTGATATGTCCTTTTTACCGAAATGTTTCTCTGTATTAGAGGTTTAGCCTGGGGTTTCTTCCCGCTGTTATCTTTTGGAGGTGACATCCTCTGTTGTTAGCTCAAGCGTGGTTTCTAGTCCCGGGTATCCGCTTTTGATGGTGGCCCATCTTGCATCTGTTGGAAATTCAGTGACGGACCTGATGGTTGAAACCTCCATGCTAAGCTTCTGCATTGTTTTCCTTCCTAACAACACATTGTACTTGGACCTGGACTTGATGATATGGAATTGAAACATGATCGTCTTTGATTGTGGGTATGTTCCCACTGTGAGTTCCAGGTTAATGACGCCCTAAGTGTAGAACGTTTCCCTTGTAAAACCAATTAGCGTTGTTGTTGATGGCCTGATGTTGTTTCTGACGTAATTTGGTAGCTTGTTGAATGAGTGATCATACATGATATTTACTGAGCTTCTTCCATCCATGTATATCCGTATTAGTTTGTGTGATGCGATGATTGCAGATATGATGACTGGGTCGAATGATGGGATGAAGGTGTCCATTTGAATGTTTCACGAACGGACCTGCTTTCAACTTGTCATTGCGTAGCTACCCTCGTTATTCTCAGGTTGTTCAGACAATATCATGTTGATATGGCCCACTGGCTCCTAAGGGCCGGTAGTCGTTACCTTCTTTGTTGTCGGGAGTAAGTGATCCAACTTGTCCTAGGTGTTTGCATTCTTTATTTCTTCTTTGAGCTCCCTACAAGAATTTTTGTGTCGTGCCCGTGGTCATTGTGAAACATGCAGAAAAATCTCTTCAATTTTGTTGCTTGTGTGTTCCCCACTGTGCAATATCGGACACGTACGACTTATCCGTTAGCGACAGTAAGAACAATTTTCTTTGTGCATGTACTATGCAGCTTGAGAATTGTTACCAGGCCTTGTTCAGCCTGGGTTTATGTAGTTTTTGTCAAAGTTGATTCGTGAACCGTTATGATTTGGGCTTGATTCGAGCGTGTGATTAATAGGATTGAGCCACTAATAATGATACGCTATCAATCATTTTGCGCTATTATGAAATGAGAGCTATACAATGCTATTTATATACAAGCTAAGCTCCTAGAAGGTTTTCTAACTAACTTATCTACATAATTATATACGGGTCTATTTATATTGCATTGCATTTTACTTTGTCTCTATGATCAAGATGATGTTTGGCTGGAGATGTATGTTGTTGTGTGTGATTTTCAGAGTTGACTTTCTGTGTGATTTGCAGAGTTGACTTTCTGTGTTGACTCTTTAATTCTGATGGTATCTCCTTTAATATGTATGTTTGTGGTTGAGCTCGTTGAAATACACACCTTTCGATTTGTCTCCTTTCACATGACCCATGGATTTGAGTGCTTAAAAATAGATAAAACTAGCAAATATAAAACGAATCTAATAATGAACATACTAAGAATATATATAACCGTTTTCAGAATGCTCATAAGTCATAAATTGACCTCTCGATAAAAAGTTTTGCAGTATCATTCATTTATATGCAATTTTTTAAGAAACGGACATATATTTAAAGTTGGTGAATTAAAATCAACTAAATAAGCGAGCCGACCCAACACATTTGATCCATGTTTCGTTATAAACATCTATTTAAGTTTCCATTAATTTGACGCATTATATTATCAGAACATTCTTCCATTTATGGTTTACCTTGCTTCAAAAGTCAATGTCAATCCTGTAATTTCAACTCTTTAACTGCCAACTACTACACTTATTTGACAGAGTATTAAAAATGAAACAGGGAAGTAATACGAGTAGAGTTATGCCTTTAATATTTACTGAAACAATATCACAGAAAAATTCAATATAGAACACAAAATATTTAAAAATTCAATGAACAAATCTTTAACATTTATTTTTTAATGAAACTACAAAAATCAGTTCTCATCTTTAAAAAAAATATATATTTTACAAATCGTTAATCGTTATTAACGAACGAATCATGTCATCGAATGAAAATTAAATAATCTTTAATAGAGAGCATTTTATATACTTTCAACAAACTTTTTTTGAGTATTGACATTTACGGTCGGAAATATCACATATGACTCGTTATTTCAATATCACATCGATTTATGAAATAACACGTGATTTATAAAATAACAAAGATATGTGATTTTTCAGACGTAAAGTTTAATACTAAAAATCTCGAAAAAAAGTTTGTCGAAAGAATATCGAAGTGCTCGTCTATTGAAAGATAATTTTTTTTGTCGCGGTGGTGTATTTTTTTGTCGCTTAACGTTTTATTTTTTTTGTCGCGGTAGTGTATTATTTTGCTTTTTGTCGCGGTGGTGTATAAATAATGTGTCCAAATCCATGTATGATCCGTTAACGTGTTTTATTTTGCTTTTATCTTATTTTAGAGTTTAAGAAGACATATATATCCTGCTCATATTTCTATACACAAATTTTACGCATAAGAGTTATTTTCCGTTGTCTTTTATCATGTGTAGATAGCTAGGGAAATGAATGCTCCACATGCAATTGCTCTATGCATAGGAATCAACGTACCAATCTACTTGCAACATGCAATTCCCCCCTTCATTTACATCCGCCAACTTCCCTCATTTACTCTTTCTGAATTTTGCAAAGAAGAACGGGTAACTTCATTTCTCACATAAAATTATGGGTATGTTTAAAAATAACACACAACAAACTGACAAATGTTTGCATTTACAAGCATAGACGTACTACTCTACTCAAAAGGTTAGAGCATGCACAACAGTAACGGCGTAACGTCGTTGAAGGGCCAAAATAACGCCTTTGGAGGCGTTACTCCGTTGGAGGGGTAGAGAAATCACGGCGTTAGTCCCTGCGCGTTGGGTGTGTAACGCCCGTTAAAGGGCAAGAAAAAAAATTCAAAAAATTTACAAAATTACCCTCAACGGCTACTAGCCGTTATATTTTAAAAATTTACATAAAACCCCTAACGGCTAGTTTTACAAAAAAAGATTCAAAACATTTTTTATTACTATAAATACTCAACTAAAACTCTATTTTTTTCACACTTCCATAATTCAAATTCACAATTTATATACTTCCTCTCACACTTTCATAACTCAAGAATCAAGTTCGTTCACAATGGATCCAAATGAATTTGGTGATATTCCTCTGTCTTGGTCAGACGTTGATGACGAAGAGGACTTCCAATTTATAGCGTCCGCGTATGAGTATCACCTTCGGTTGGAACAAGAAGAAGGTATTGAATCTCAACATCCTACTCGTGCTCGTAGCCATATATATCGTGAGCGTGAGCTTGCGTAAGAACGTCTGCAATAGCGATTATTTCGTAGAAGGTTGTAAGTATTCAAACCGAATTTTCGTAGAAGATTTCGTATGAGCCGAAACTATTCACGCAAATAGTTGAAGGTATTGAATCTTATACTTCCAATAATATTCCAAATCATTTTACCTTCTTTAGGAAAACACCGATTGTACGGGTCAAATGAGTTTAAGTGCTTTAATGAAGTGTCACGTCTGCCATCGCCAATTGGCGTCTGGCACCTCACCCGATGCATTTGATGAATACTTGCAAATGGGTGCGAGTACTTCAAAAGTATGTCTTGATAATTTTAACAAATGCATTATTGATTTGTTTGTGTCGGATATTTAAGAAAACCAACATGGCCGACATTCAAAAATTTATCAACAACATGAAGAAAAACATGGTTTTCCGGGAATGCTTGGTAGCATTATTTGTATGCACTGGGAATGGAAAAATTGTCCAATGGCTTGGCAAGGCATTTTGCTAGGGGTGATAAAAAATACCCAACAATTATGCTTGAAGTCTGTTGCTTCTCAAGATTTATGGATCCGGCATGCATTTTTGGGATGGCGGGCGAATAACGATATTAATGTTTTAGATAACTCTCCGTTATTCGACGACCTTCTTGCCGACAATGCCCCAAGAGCACCTTATATGGTCAACTAGGGAACTAGGTATGAGCAGGGTATTACTTGGTGATGGAATTTATCCACAATGGGCAACTTTCGTCAAATCCTTCACATGGACAACAACAAGCGGCGATTGAAAAACATACGTGTACTTTAAAAGGAGACAAGAAAGTGCACGAAAGACTCGATGGAATTTATCCACGGCAACTTTCACAAATCCTTCACGGGCAAAAGAAATACGAAACCGAAGGCAAAAGACGCAACGATACCCAACTCCAACAGGGACCTTATGGAGCATGTTTGGCGAAGAATTTTGAACGACATGGACAACAAGAGAAGCGGCGATGATGAATAAGTATTTGCTATCTTTTGTTATTTTTTTTTCGTTGTCATTTCCTTTATGTTGTAACGTTTAATTTGCGGTGTGTTTTGTTATTTGTTGTAATTTTTTTTCGATGTATTTTTTTAATTTCGTATTGTAATATGTTTTCAAATTTAATGTTATGTTTAGTTTAGTAAATGAAGTGTTTGTTTTAGTTTAGGGGTTGAAATTGAAAATATGAAATGTTATTGATGTTATTGGGATGTTATTGTTGTGGGTGTTTTTTGGGGATGTTAAGGTGAAATGTTAAAGGCGATGTGGCGACGTGGGACGGTGTTATTGATGTTATGGTGTTATTGTTGTGCATGCTCTTATTATTATCGTTAGGAGAGATAAGAAATACAATACTGAAATAAAAGTGAGATATGTAGATTGCTATTTATCGGCGTTTGTATATGTATCAGTATCACATCAAATAAATTGTTTGAAAAGAAAGTGAATTAGAGCATCCACAATAGGTAAAACAATCAAAAGCTTTTTACTATTCTACCGAGTCATTATAAGAGCTTTTTTGCATTGTGAGATAAGGTTTTACAATAGCTTTTCAAGAATTTTGAAAGAAAACTTGGCCAACTCCAAGCTATTGCTAAAAACTATAAGGCATTAAATGAGTATGCATTAAATGCATCAAGTCTTTAAAGACTTGATGCATTGTAGATGCTCGAACAAAAAGCCAAAGGGTCTTTTGCCTGTGAGAGTAACAAAGATTATGGGTTTCGGTTTTGTTTGCAACATATGTGGTGTATTATGTGTTTTTTTAACGGTGATTTCATTAAAGAGCTTAGCAAGGAGCTAAAAGCTCAAGATTACACAAGAGCAAATAAAGGGCCTTTAAGCCAACTAACCCAGTTAAGATTTCTCCTAGCTCTAGCATTACACCATACAAAAGAGTGGTGAACAATAAGATCAAATAAAGACGCCTTCAAAAGTACCTCAAACGAGAAAAGAAGCTTGTTCTGGAAACTCCATATAATCCACCATGAGACGAAAAATATGGCTTCAAAATAAACTTTCATCTCTCGCTTAATCTTCAGCCCATCAAACCATCTTTGCCAATCTTGGAACGTGGAGAACCCAATAACAGGAACCCCAACCACACTAAGATCCGAGAGATGATATCGAAGCAATCGAACAAGAGAAGAACAGATGGCTTGTGGTCCCCAAAAAAAAAAAAAAAAAAGCGGACACTCTATAGAAGGAATTTTCAACACTTTCAAAGACATATTAAACCTAGATGGAAGCTTATTCAACGCTATTCTACAAGCCAATATATTCACTTTGATTGGAACTAACTTACTCCATCTAGTAGGTGTCCCTTCCAATAAGTATAAACTCTTATCTATATGCTTCCTAGGCGACGCTGCAGAGAACTCTCCATCACCAACCAAAGACCATGACCACCTATCGAGACCTTCATAAAGAGTAACAGAACTCACCATAAGAGTTAATTCCTCCATTTGCACACTTTCTGCCCCTCCCCTAGGCGTTCTTCTAAAGCTCGACATCACTACATTATGAAATTTTTCAAAAACCGTTATTTCTTTGTTCTCCTCTAGCGCAAACAAACGTGGAAACTTCTCTTTAAAAATCCCACTTTCTGTCCAGTTCTCGAGCCAAAATGACGTAGTATTACCATTCCCCACCGTTTTGGTAATACACAACAACAAGTCTACCCCTTTTGTTTTTAGCTGCCCCATGCTACGAATACACTCTAATCAGATAGAAGACTTACCCACTTTGATATCCCGGCCCCAATTTACCACAAGCTCCATGAATTCCCTTAATAATAGATACCGACAAAGCATCGATTTGAGTTTTAAATCTCCAAATCCATTTAAAAAGAAGGGCACGATTCCTAGCATAAAACTAGACATACCTAAGCCTCCAACCCAGGGATTGAGCAGGGACCAAATATTTGGGTGTACAAAATCTTTTGAACCGTAATACTTGAAACACATTTGAATGAGCGGTGCATTTAAGATGCATTTTGGAAAAATCGATGTTTTTCAAAATTAACATCGATCGAAAAAATTCATGGGGTTCCCGGGCACCCGCGGGAACCCCCTAGCTCCATCCCAACCTCCTTGCTCACGATGACTTTATCCCAGCTAAACCAAGAAATCTTACGAGAATCAACATTAACTCCTCCAAAAAAATTGCTTCTAATAGCTTCAAGACGTTTAAGAACTTCAACCGGGACTTTAAATATAAAAATATAGTATGTTGGCAATGCACTCAAAACTGATTTAATGCGCGTGAATCTACCACGAATCGATAGAGTCTTTGACTTCCATTTCGATAACCTCACCACAACCTTTTCAATCACCACATCCCAATCTCGAACTCGATTCATTTTGTTTCCCACCAAATCCAAGATACTTGAAAGGAGTTTTAGCAACTTCACAACCTATCACACTTGCACCTATACAAACATATTTGAAATTAACACCTCCAACTCTTTAATGTTAATCCGAAATCTGAAGCAAGATAAAAACATTGTAAAATGTATACTAGATTCCGCAAATTTTATTCCTTCCATTCCCCAATGAAAACCGCATCATCCGCGTAGAAAAAATAGGAAATATTTACAGAATCGTAACCTCCAATTTGGATACCTTTATAGGATCCCATATTCATTGCTCGAACAAAAGATAAATGCAACAATTCCATAACCAACAAAAATAAAAAACGGAGACAAAGGGTCACCTTTACATAAACCTTTTTGAAACTGAAATTCCTTCGTAGGGCTCCCGTTAACTAACACCGAAGCAGTAGAAGAATCAAGCATCCCATTATCCAATCCCTCCATCTATCTCCAAAACCAAATTGTTGTAAAATCATGATAAGAAAATCCCACCTAGCCGAATCGTATGCTTTTTCGAAATCAACTTTAAAAATCTTAGACCAATTTATTTTTATTATTTTTTTATTTTTTTAACACCATTCAATCAGCTCACCAAGGATCATAGGACCATCTAGAATTTGACGATCACGAATAAACGCGGATTGCTCCTTACAAATTAGACTACCCATCACCATGCTTAAGGGCTGTTTCCTTTTTTCATATGGGGAAGGAATAGTGGAGTCCACATCTATATTAGCATCTTAATGAGGAGATGTTATTATTTTTTGGCTTGTGTATATAGAGGAAGTAAAGGAATATAGTGGGTTCTACTTAAAAAGAAATATTATTAAATGTTATGTGGACCCACCTTTAATTAAGAAAAAAAACACAACCTTAGTCTATTGGCAAGAATCTTACCCTTGTATTGACATCATATTAGACTAATAAGATGATAGTCCTTCACAACTTTAGCATCATTAACTTTGGGAATCAAAATGACAAAAAGAAGGATTACACCCTTTAATTTAGGAAATCGCCCTGAGAGAAAAAAAAAAATCTTTTCGTTGCCCGACAAAGGTCCTCACCTATTACCTCCCAAAACTTCCTTATGAACTCAAATGTGTACCAGTCTGGACCCGGAGACTTATTCGAACCGCAATCCCAAACCGCCTTTTTTATTTCCAAATCAGCTTCTAGCATTACCATTTGATCATGGGATAAAGTTGTGGGGAAAACACCTTCATTGCTGTATCGAATCCGAGTATCAGCTTCACTAGAAAAACGAGTAGCAAAATGATGGAAGAATTCTTGTTTAACCGCATTAGACTCCACTATCCACTCTCCATTTAGAGAAACTCCTCTGATGGCCATATGTTGTCTTTTTTTATTAACAATTGTGAACAATTTTACCCATTCTAGATCAAAGAATACTTGTATACCATAGATGTTAATTAAAATCCATGCATTGCGACAAACTATCAATTTGAGATTCTTCAATTAATTCTTTCGTTATCGAAATTCCACATCTTGGCCCATGTTTTAATAGTTTCACGTTAAAGCACTTTGCATGAATTCCATGACCTCCCAATGGTTCAAACCATTTAATGGATCTAATCTTTAGCATAGATTTTTCTGCGTGTGACAAACATAATAATGCACCAAAAATGAAGGTTTAATAAATACAAGAATCTTTGACATATTTGTTGTTGGATATAAAGCGCTTTTTTTTTTCTTTGTATACTTTGAACTTGTGTTTGCTCCCTTTCATTTCATTACATGAAATATTTATAGCTAGGACTAAGAGCATGGGGTGTGGGACTTCTCACTTCTCGCCACTTCCTATGTGGCACTTCACCACTTTTTTTCACCCTTCACCACGACACCATGGCCCCTTACCACTTTGGTTCTGTACAACTAAACGGTAAAAGACAAAATGTTTTGCAGTGTATTTGTGTTTGTTTCTTTTGTGTTTGATGTGTTTGTGAGGCCCAGTGTGAGGTTTGGGTTAGTTGTGATTGGGAGGTATTTTAAGTGAGTGTGTTGGGTGATGTGGAGATGAGGCGTGCTAAATGAAGAGAAGTGAGGTACCTAATTGATCATACAGTTTATATATGTGTAATCCTCAGACCTCTTTTGAGGCTTTAGGGGCCTTTGACAAAGATCCACAACGAAGCGCTCAGAAATGCTAAACAATAAGTTTTACCATATTTAATTAAAAAAAAAAAAGAAAAAAAAAAATGCAAGCTAGCTATAAAAATTTGTTATCATTCTGGCATTTTATATCTTGGTGGACAGTTTGCTACACACTATCTTTTCAAATTGATACCGCTGCTAATCCATTAAGTTTTAAATCCGAAATTTTGGAACACCATTAAAATCCTTAACATTAACGTTAGTATCATCGCAACTCTCGTCTTGGACACACTGTGCGCATAATCACATTTTTGTTATCAAAATAAACATTTTAGCTGTAATATTCATATTTTGATTATCATATTCATATTTTGATAATCATATTCGCATTTTGTTCGTCATTAGTAACTTCACTAACTTGTATCTCGTTTAAATATGAATCAATGGCTCATTTTTAGATAAAGTAGTTTTTCATTTCTTTGTTTCCTCTTACTTAATACCTAGAACCAATCTTTTGGATCGTTGTAAGACAAAATTTATAGCAAAAATAAATTAATTAGGCAAGAAACTTAGCACATATAATTAAGAGCAAATATGAATTATATTGAAGAACATGAATAAATTATTAGATGACAAATAAGGCCCAAGCACGGGGTTGGGTCTTTTATCTAATATAAATGTGTGAAGACGACTCCTAATCTCCAATAAGTGTTTGAGTTTTAAGATCTATATATTGAATTTACTTATTTACTTATATTTATGTTGATATATTCTCACATAACGACCTTTTCTTCGAGAAAAATATGTACACATGCACAGTTTATGGATAAATTTTATGGCCTTAGAATTTAGGGGCCCTGAGCGGTCATGGACCTACCCCATTCTCAAAGACAACACTTTGTATTTCTTTTGAACCACGATAATTACATTAGAAACTCTATAGCAAGAAACTAGCTAGAAGCAATAAAAGAAATAATGTTAAAAGTAGACCTTGGATCTCAGATCCAATCATCATAAACATGACGTTCATTCATACTTCTGTCTTAATTTTTTTAAAGTGCAGTAGAGTTTTTACTTCCTCCACAAGTGCATCTTTCAATTCCTGGGTGGTTTGTATTGAAGCAAACCTACGTATTATCCACACATCGAAGAGAGTTTGAGTGGTCGCATCTTTGCAACTCAAGTCGAATGTAAGATCATCGTATGTTTGAGTGATCGTATGTGTAATTTCTTTACACAATAAGAAAAGTAGCAAGTCATACATGTATATTTATTAAGAAACTCATATATAATTCACGTCATAAAGTCTTGATTGGTTGCATTGGGATGACAAAGACACAAAGACAAGTTGTACTCAAAACTTACCATAAACATGATCGCTAACAAATGGTGGTATAGTAAAGGTGCAGGCCATACTTATTACTACCATATAAGCATTCAAAATTTACAGGTGAAGACATTTACTACTCTCCAACTACCGCTCTTTTCCCTTTATTTACTCCTCTTTGTCAACTTTTGTGAATCCCAAGTTCACTTCACTTTCATTTTCTCACACAAAAAAACTAACACAATGGCTCGCAATGATATACCAATGACAATGATTGCTAGGTTTTCTTGTCTATTTCTAGTCTTGGTGGCTGTGGTTGTCTATGGACAAGATTATGGAAACGATGGTGGTGGTGTTTTTGGTGCATTTGCACCACCTGAAGCAGCTGCTGCAGCAGCTACTTCGGAGATGGTGCCCGCAATGTTTATTTTTGGGGACTCTCTTATTGATAATGGAAATAATAATGATTTGGCTTCTTTAGCTAAAGCAAACTATTTCCCTTATGGTATTGATTTTAATGGAGGTCCTACTGGTCGATTTTCTAATGGTTACACTATGGTTGATACAATAGGTAACGTATCTTCTCTAATCTATATTACAAATATATGGCTTTTCGTTGTTAGCTTATTAACCAGGCTTATGAACCTAAAAAATTGGATAAGCTCGTAAGTCGTAAGCTTGCTTTTTTTTTTTTCTTCCCCGACTTATGAGCTTATCAAGTTTATGTTATGCATGTCAATTGTGATTTTTAAGTATAGATAATCTAAATAAGAAAGGTTTTAAATATGGATGCAGCGGAACAACTAGGACTACCATTAATACCAGCCTATTCTCAAGCATCCAATTCAGCAGATAATATGCTGCATGGTGTTAATTTTGCTTCAGCTGCTGCTGGAATACTTGATATAACTGGAAGAAATTTTGTAAGTTTTCATAATCTCATTTATTGTTTGAGCTGAATAAGATGGTAAATTTTGTTGTATACACAACTATATATATAAGGTTACTTATATGATAGTCTTTTAATTTGACTAGTTTCCTAATCCGGGTATGCACTCTATTTATTTAAAGACTAAATAAGGTCACTATATATATATATATATATATATATAGGGCTTTATTTCGGAAACCCATTAAGTCATGAGAATCTGGAGAACCACTTATGTACTCCTAGTAATGCATATTGTGCAACATATCAATGCAACATAGCATTTTGAATTATTAAACTTTTTATTTAATCCAAAAGGGTATATAAGTCAAAGTGAATTTTATATTATTTTTCATTCTTTAAAATAAATCCTGATTTTAAAAACATTCAAATTTTCGGTTTTTTTTTTTTTTTTTTTTTTTTTTTTTTGAACATGCATGTTTTAAAATTGATTTAATGTATATGTGTTTTATGAATTAAATTTTATTATTTTGATTTTGGAATAGATTTTTCGACATACATGTTTTTCAAATGAAAATGTGCATATATATTTTTAGATCATGTAAATTTATAACAACAAAGAACATAATGTTAAGCACAAAATTGATATAGATTGAAATACAATTAAAATACAATTTATAATAAGAAGAAATACATGAATATAATCTATCTTTACACTTGTGCACTAACAATAATTAACGTAAACGAACATATGTGCACAAAACATATGTGTTTGAAGTTTTCATCATATTATTTTGAACATGTGTGCATGTCTTCCAAAACATACACGCACGCTTCCAAAAACATATATGTACTTCCAAGATGTGTGCACGCCTTCAAATAACGTCACGCCTTCAAATAACGTCACGCCTAAAAAATAATAGCTAAGATTAAATACTTTCAAAATAAAACTCAAGATAACATAACACACATGGACAAACTTAAACTAACAAACACAAATAAATAAGAGAATTTTTTTTTATAAAACATATATGTTTTATAATTCATACACAAAACATATATGTTTTATACGTAAACATATGTGTACTTCTTTCTTTTAGTCATACTTAGATACAATAGGTCCTGTTAAAAAAAAGATAAAATAATCTCTACAACTAGTATAGCAGCCTTGCATAATCTCTACAACTCAATCAGATTATAATTGTTAAAAATTCACTAAAACAGTTATACCAAGACATGTAACATTGGACTTAAAACCCTTAGCAACTCGCTAATATAGATATAAATTACAAATATATTTTTAAAAGTCATTATCACCTAATGACAAGGAAAAGTCATATCCACATACTCCATCTCCTTCATTCAAATTGTACTACATCGTGAATCGGCCATTAAAACGATTTCAATGGCTTATAACTTATAACTATCCGTCTTTGTCATAATTCAGATTTACAACCATGCAAACTTCTGTTTTAACATGAATAGTTTGGTCCCTAATGGGTTCTTAATCTACTACCAAACCGATAATCTCGAGACATAATGTTACACAAATTTACAACTTGATTCATGTAATTAAAAATACAAATTGATTTATGTCAGATTGTGGAACATGTTATAGTTATATAAAAGTGTAAAACATTCGCCTCTATGTATTTTATACCGATATACTCGAAACTCATTGCTAGACCAATAATATACTAAAAACATAACAAGCCAATTTATTCACCCAAAATTCATTAAAAGTGCAAAGAGACTCAACCAATCAGACACGCGTATATTTCTAATCCACAAACATGTAACAGTTTGGTATCTTAATATCTAATATAAAAGTTTACCTTGAATTTGTGAACAAGAATCGAAACCGAAACAAAACTCCCTTCTTTTTGCTAGGGGCTCTCTCTTTCTCACGATTCAATAGTCGTAGGGTTTCGAGGATTTGAGAATAAGAGATATATATATATAGTTTTGGCAAGATTTCTTAACGTGTTAATCTTTATTATTAACAAAGATTTATAGAACTAATAAGATGATTATAGAGAGGATTGTTGATGGAGGCTATTGTTGATGGAGGCTAGGGTTTCAGGAGAGATAAGTTGGTGAGAGAGAGTCAAATTTAAAATATAACAGAATGACTAATCAGTTTACAAAAGCAAGGGACGGATTTTAAAAAAAAAAAGAAAAAAAGGAATTGGTTTAATGAAATATATTGAAAATTACTTTATTGACCCTGAGAATTTAAATAAGTAAAATAAACTGAAATTAATTTACTAAATTATGATTGGATGATATGGGTTCTCATGATTCTCGCACTTAACAAGGGTTCAAAATAAAGATACACTATATATATATATATATATATATATATATATATATATATATATATATAGGATAAAGATCAAATAAAAGACAAATATCCGTAAAAGATAAAAATATTTTTTTCAAAAAGTTCACAAAAATTCCAAAAAAATCCCACAAGATCGGGTATGATGGTGCGTGAAAAAGTTGAAAAACTTTTTAAAAGTGGATATTTTTTAGAAAAAAAATTATAAATATATCGTTACGCGATTAAATCTTTTTTTGTGCATCAAAATTGATTTTTGCACCCAACTTCTTTTGACTTTTTCATCAAAATAACATTCATGCATCAAACTAAAACAAGTTAAAATTTTGTGCATCAAAATTTTTGCGCATCAAAATTGCTTTTTGTGCATTAAAAAACGTATCAAACTCAAAATTATAAAAATGTTTTCACAAAAGTTTTATGCACCAACATATCCGATCTTGTGGGATTTTTGGGAATTTTTCGTGAACTTTTTGAAAAAAATCTTTTATTCTTTTACGGATATTTGTCTTTTTATTTTAACTTCACCCTATATATATATATATATATATATATTTTATTTGAAAAGCAGGTCACTAATTAAACTTAATGTTTCTATAGTTAAATAACTTAATTATTAATCCTAGCCAACTGAATAATCTACCTGGTAAGCAAAGACACTAGCCTTAGTATAGAGGGTCACGTGAGTACCGCTAGGCTATAAGCTCGTTGGTTATTTAACAGATGACCCTAATTAAGTTTACATACAAAATTAAGTAGGATGACTAAAGTGGGTTACCCAAGTAAATTGTATGGTCCATATATCTGTAAGTTAAAGAACTTTATAGTTGTACTTGGGTCAAGGTAGCAAATTCATGATGTTCAAGTTATTAGCTTTTAAAGGTTTTAATGTTTTATACCTCTAAAGCAAGATTTTGGTTGTAATATTGGCGGCTACAAAATTTGGTATACGTCTGATTAATTTTGTAATACATGGTTGTAGGTCGGCCGAATCCCGTTCAATCAACAGATAAAGAACTTCGAAAATAGTCTAGATGAAATAAGCAATGCATTGGGTGCAGCCAATCTTGGTCAAGCACTTTCTAGATGCATTTTCTTTGTAGGAATGGGTAGTAATGACTACTTAAACAACTATCTCATGCCCAATTACAATACACGCAACCAGTACGATGGTAACCAATACGCCGAGCTCTTGTCTGAAGAATACACCACTCAGCTAAAAGTAAGTTCTAAATTGTAAAATAAATGTGTGTTCGTTTGTGTTGGACTAATAAAAACTTGTAATTCATGTTATTGTGTTGAATAGGAACTTTACAATCTTGGAGCTCGGAAGTTTGTTTTAGCTGGTCTCGGGCTGATGGGTTGTATTCCGAGCATCTTAGCACAAGGTACAACTGGAACATGCTCAGACGAAGTGAACCAGCTTGTTCAACCTTTCAATTCAAACATGAAGACCATGATAAACAACCTTAGCGTCAATCTTCCTGGCTCAAAATTTGTTTTCATCGATGTTTTTAACATGTTCCAAGATATCCTAGCAAACGCTAGATCATATGGTACTATTAACCACATCTAATCTAGCATTTTCTTTACATATGTTGGAACACAAAGTTTTCTAAGATTTTCATGGTATATGCAGGTTTTAGTGTCGTGAATAGGGGGTGTTGCGGAATAGGCAGAAATAGAGGGCAGATTACATGTTTGCCGTTCCAAACGCCATGTCCAAACAGGAATGAGTATGTGTTTTGGGATGCATTTCATCCAACAGAAGCTGTCAATGTGTTGATGGGAAAGAAGGCTTTCAGTGGTACTCCTGATGTTGTTTATCCCATAAACATTCAACAACTAGCACGCCTTTGATGTTCAACACGTTAATGTCCACCCAACTATGAAGAGATCTGTGTTTCTTTGTGTTTTCTGTGAGATGGATGATCCTTAAGATATCATCAAATGTGTTTGAATTTCTTTGCATTCGTTTAAACCTTTATACACACATATAGTTTATAGTTGTTGAACTATATATAGCTACAAACCAAGTTAACCTACGTATTTTAACAATCAATCATAATTAGGAAAATCCCCCAAAAGAAACAAAAGAAGAACATATGTGGCGGTTACAGTTCATTTCACAGCTTTAAAACTTGCATACCTGACCAACTGAATGAAATTCAAACATTGTTAGATTTGGACACATGTGATCTGATGGTTCAACTTGGCAATACTATGAGAAATAAAAGCAAATTCGCAGTCTCAACACATTCAAAACAATTTTGCAGTTCCATATATTAGGAAAACTTTAAAGTGTACGCCTCCTAAACCTTATCTTTTATGTGCTTCATCTTCTCCTTGTTTCCCAATTTAATTTCAATGAACCGTCTCTTTGTCCATAACGTGCAAAATGAAAATCATGGTATCACTTATCAACAACCCAGCTTATGAAAACTCGAACTACTAGACCAAGTAATCAACTAAAGAGATCTAAAATTCCAAACACTGAATCACTTGAGAATATAAATGTACTCTATAAATAAACAGAAAACTCAAGGAATACTCGTAACTAAGTTCAATGCTTGGATTCAAGTTATAGCGCTAATAACATGTAACTTGTAAGATGGAATCAACCAAGTATATAACAACCACAAATGAAGAACAATAGTCGTCAGGATTGAGATTGCTTGAATATTGAGCAAAGTGCAAAAATAATTATTGTGGTTTGTTGAATTTGGCACTAATAATCCCTTGCCATACTATTGGCAAGTATTATCTCTTATTCAAAAGTCTAAACATAATACATCCCTTTAGAAACTGTTTGAGAGAAAACTTTATTTGGGGAAATTGTACTTTTGTTATAAAATAATCTCTTCTAAAATAAATAGCTCCGTTTGGATACGTTTGGACGCATTAACTTCAACTTTTATTTCAAACAAATAGCTCCTAAATGAAAAGGCGATTCATGAAGCTTTTAAACATTTTGGTATTAAAACTTTAAATTATCGATATACCCTCTAAACATTTGTTTATAATTATGTATATGTCCTTTTACGTCATTTTATATCTTATAATTACATTTAACAATTAACTTACCAAACACTTTTATTGAAAAAATATCTGACTTGTACGTATTATGATTTAGGTTAACACTACATACTTCTGATTCTTTTACACAGATACAACTACATTAGTTTTGCCAAACATACTCTTAGTAATGAATTAACTCAAATGCCCTTGTTTCTTTTCCATTTCTTACTTTTCTTTTTGAACCTTCCTTTTCTAATACAAAAGTCATATCCTCTGAAACTAGAGAAGGTTATAAATAGTGTGAGGCGTAGCGTGGTAGCATGGCCAAACCTCAAGTCTTAACGTGAGGCGTGGCGGCATGACTTTTTTTAGGCGTCAATTAAGGCAACAAAAATATTTATAGATTTGTAGATTTATATTATGTCATAATTATATGAGTGATAAACATTATTAAATACAAGCCCAAATCCAAAATATTAGTAAATGCAAACCCAAATCCCAAATATTAGTGAATGCAAGCCTAAATCCCAAATAATAGTAAATCCTTAAACGCTTAAAAAAACTCGTCACGCCTTGCGCCTTTTCACGCCTCAACTCACGCCAAGGCTAGAGCCGACGCCTTGATGTATTTCGTAACTTTGAGGCCACGCTCGCACCTTGGCACGCCTTTTAGAACCTTGCATTAGAGTTTTTACCATGTTTAAAAAAAAAAGAGACAAAACTATCAACATCTACAACACACGTAACAAACAAAAATTTCAAAAACCCCAAATTTCTATCATCACCTAACCCTAACACAAATAAAAAAACACACCTACACACCCAACAAGCGAGTGGTCGGGTTCAAATTGTTTGAGATTCAGAATTCACTTGCAACATCCAACACTTGTTTAAGTTTGCTTGATTAGAGAGCAAAACCTCATTGTCATTCAGTTAAGTATTTATCCACAAAATACTTTGTAATTCTTTGATTCATTCTAATAAGAGTTAGAGTTAACTACATTTTTGTCTTTGTGGTTTGTCGGGTATTTCATTTTGAGTCCATTGTTTAAAAAGTATCGGATCATATCCAAAACTGAAACACCCGTTTCGGGTTGGTCCAATTTTCCTTCGACCGTTAGTTTGACCAGTTAAAAAATATTAAGGGACTAAAATACCCTCGACATGACGACTAAAATACCCTTCATCATTTGATCTTTGTATTTTTGGTAAACCTCTCAACAAAAACTCGTCCTTCTTATATCTTCTTCTTTTTTTGTTTTCTTTCTCAATAACACAAAAACTCAAAATACTTGTCTTCACAATTCACATTACCTCCTCCACCACCACCACCGTAGATCGTCGTCACCAACGCCATATATCATTGTCGGCGAATCGCAACCCCAAAACCCATCATCAAAATATACAATTACAAAAACTTGTAAAATAATCATATATACCAGTTTTTTTCTCCCATCCTCTCTAGAGATATTGGCGACCCGAAACCCTAACTCCGCTGACTATTCTGTGGAAAACTAAAAAGGGGTTGAATAGTTTTACTGATTTTAAGTTAGATTTCAAAAGTTTAGATTCAATCTTATGTGAAATCTTGTGGATGAATAGATAGTACCAAACAATAAATAAAGTAAGTAAAGAATGCAAGTAAGAGATACAAAGTAGCGACACAAGTGATTTATAGTGGTTCAACCTTCCTTGCCCTACTCCACTCCCCGAGTACCCCACTCGAGAGTTCAAGCACTATGTCAACAAGCTCCTTCAAATCGGCGGAGAAGCCTTACAACATCGCTTACACTTTTTCGGGTACAAAGCTAAATACCGAGTTCTTCCACGAGGTAGAACCAAACCTTTACATAATTATTACACAACAAATATGTGAAATAAAAAATACAAGATAAGCTACTGAAATCTTGTGGATGGACAAATCAATCAATGACCTTTTGCTTGGATGACTTGTATGAGTAACGTGATCTCGCCTTCGTGAAGGAACTAAAAGAGAATCACAACGAAAGAGAGAAGAACTACAAGAATGATCAAGTGATATGATGTTAGAAGAGTGAGATAATATATAAGAGAGTTGTAAGAAGAAGGGTGAGAAACAATGGAGAAATGGCTCACTATTTGTAGACATTATGTCTACAAGTCTGCCGGTTCCCGTGGATCCCTCACCCAAGGGATCCGGCCAGTGTAAACTTAGGGATCCGGCCTATGGGTCAGTCAAGTCCGGATTTTGGATACCAAACCGGGTTATGGGTTATGGACCATGGTTCATAGACTTTGGATCATGGATAACCAACAAGATACATTGTACCTAGTCAATGGGTCATGGACTTTGGGTCATGGGGTCATGAGTTATGGCTTAAACTCCATGGGTATGGGTCATGGGTCATGGTTATTAACCAACCTAATACATGTTTTATTACAACACATTTTTATTACAACATATATGTAAATAACAAAATGAATATATTTTGCAAAACAACATATATTCTTAAAATTATACTTATGATAACTTTATATTTGTTATCAACAAAACTTAACGAGACCGCTAAATATAAACAAAAGTTTTACGGTTTATTTGTATTAACAATCTCTCCCTTTTTGTTGATGATAAAACATAAAGTTATAGTGAGTAAAACTTAAGATTAGATGTAGGTTTTGAAAATGTATGTAAGTTTTACTCTCTTCTCTCCCTTTTGTCGAAACAAAAAGAGAGTCGAGAAAAAGAAAAAAAAATGGTGGAAAAAAAATGTTCCACAAAGCAATAACTCCCCCTTGACGGTACATCCCCCTAGAATAGGGCGTCAAATGGGATGTGAAAAGATACCTACAAAAAAATGTTAGTGATAACATATAATAGAACCATGTAGAAGACGAGAGAAAAGAGAGAACACCAACGTAAGTAAACAAGTCCTTGTAATAAAAACATCAACATGTAGTGGTATATATGGCACATACAAGTGTAAAAATAAGAACAAGGATTTGTTCTTTATAAAGACCCAAAAAAATAGAAGAAAAGAATTATTATCGGTCCTTCCCTTCTTCGATAGGGTCTAATGGTGGAAGTTTTGGTGAGCGATAATGTCAATGCTATCAAGAATGTGGTTAAGAATAAATCGCATTTCGTCCCTAATTTCTAGTGCGAGATCCCGAGTAGTTTGGCAATGTTCGCAAAAGATATGGTGAGGGAGAGTTGGTTGGATGTCATCCGACCAAGTTTGTTTATTGGATTGCGGATTAGGTGGTCGGAATGTTGGTAAATATGGATCTATGTCCATGATCTCGGTGATTGGTAGTGGTAGAGAACCTAGGTGTTCTTGTAATGTGATGGGTGGTTGAGGTGGTAGATTTTCATGTTCATTGAAAAGGGCATTTGGAGATGTAGGAGGTGTGGAGAAAACTATCTCTTTTGGGTTCACATTTGAGACTAGAGGTGGTGTGGACTTTGATGTTTGAGTTGGAGCGGGTAGTGGACTAGACAAAGGTAGTGGAGAGGTTTTTGGAGTCCTAAATAGTTCCGCTAGAGTGGTTTGTGAGTCAATTTGAGACTCGGTTGGAGAATGTAGTGATGAGTTTTGAGGAGATGGTGGTGGTGCTACATTGTAGTCGGTTAGTGGTGAGAGAGTAGTTGGTGATGAGTTGTTAGACAAAGGTTTCACAAAGCAACATGGTCGGACACTAATCCGAGTGGTTTTCCTAGATTTAGGTGGTGCTCGTATTATGAATGATGGTAGGATAAAGTAGAGGATATTTTGGAAAAGGTTGTTTTCACTAGGAAGGTCATCCTTGTTTTGAGATCTTTTGGAAGTCATGATGAGATGTGTTTGTGAGGTTGAAGGTGATGGAGATGCAAGAATTTTGAAACCTTATTTATAGGAGAAAGGATGCATTGCAACGAATGCTAAAACTACAAAAATGAGTTATAATCTAATGATTAGATATGAATTTAAAGCAAGTGATCATGAGAGCACAAGCATTAAGTTAAATACTCAGTAGGTGATAAAAATAAAATGTTGAAATTTGAAAATTTCAAGCAAAAAGATTAAAAAGAGGTTAAAAAACAGCCTTCTGGTAACCGGTTCCCATGGATCCATCCCTAAAGGGATCCGTCCTGCGTTAATGCAGAGATCCGGGTAACTGGAGTTTTTAGGCAGAAAAAATTGTTTCAAAACGATAGTGCCTAGTGTGTGCCTACATGAAAACCATGTGGAGTAGCGGTTATCTCGACTCTTTAAAAGAAAAGATAAACATAGAAGTGAAAAATACGTATGTATATGTATACGTGAGATAACCCAAAGACTCCTTAATTCATTGTTGCTTCGGTTGAATGTACCCGAAAATACATATTGATTATGTATTCCATTTAGCATTCAATAGACACATGAAATGCAATGAAAAAGTCTTTACTTTATATTAACGATGAAAAGAGAAAGAAAAAAATGTTTGTCCTAGATGTGAGAGTTCTTTTAAAACAAATGATACAGGGAGAAATATTTGAAAAAATATTTTGAATAGTTTCTTGAAGAAAAATACTTTTTAGTATTATAAGAAATAAATCCCCATATTGTTTGTGAATCGTGCGAAATAGAATTCCTAGACTCAGAAGAAGAAGAAAAACACAAGTTTACGTACCTTGTAGAGAAAGAAAAGATTCAAGACGATTGTTTCATAAGACCAAGACCTAGATGGAGTAAGTTGAATTGCTCGCGCTTCAATGGTTTGGTGAGGATGTCAGCTATGTTGTCTTCGGATTACACTTTCTCAATAGAAATGTTCCCTTTTTGAACATTATCTCTTAAGAAGTGATGACGAATCTCTATATGTTTTGTACGAGAATGCAACACCGGATTTTTGCTAAGATTTATAGCGCCTTTGTTGTCGCAGAGAATGGCAATGTCACTTAGATGGATGTCGTAGTCAACTAACGCTTGTTTCATCCATAGTGCTTGTTGGCATGCTTTGCCAGCAGAGACATATTCGGCTTTAGTTGTCGAGATAGCTAATGTCGTTTGCTTCTTTGAAAACCAAGATGTTAAGCAACACCCCATAAACGTGCAAACACCACTTGTACTTTTACGATCAACGTAATCACCTGCGTGGTTAGAATCTGAATATACAATAGTTCTACCCCTGTCTCTTTAGGATACCATAATCCTAGTTGAGTTGTATCCTTAATATATCTAAAGACTCTTTTGATGGCTTCTAAGTGTAAAGTTTTAGGGTCTTTTTGGAACCTAGCACAAATACATACGCTAAACATGATATCCGAACTACTAGCTGTGAGGTAGAGAAGACTACCAATCATGCCACAATATTTGGTGTTGTCAACGGATTCACCGTCTCCATCTTTGGTGAGTTTGGTATCGAAGGACATTAGTGTTCTAATTGGTTTTGAATCTTCTAATCCGAATTTCTTTAACATTTCTTTAATGTATTTGGATTGGTTAAAGAAGATACCATCTTCTAATTGTTTGATTTGTAGACCGAGAAAGAAACTTAATTCTCCCATCATACTCATTTTAAACTCACATGCATGATTTTCGAGAAATCATCATACATTTCTTGACAAGTTGATCCGAATATAATATTGTCCACCTGATGGATCTAAACACACACCTTGTGTTAGTGATACTTTGAGTTATATTAATAAGCACGCGGAATATACTTAGTAATACTTAGAAGATGGATTATATGATGTAATGTAAGTGAGAACAATGTAACACAAAGCTTCAATATTATTATGAATAATAAGAGTGATCATGCTTATCACTAGGGTTACACCTTGAAGCATACGTTCCAAGAACAATGACCTAGGATCTCCTTTTATAGCACAAGGAGTCCTTTACAAGATAAGTATAATGCTAACTATATAGAATATACACAAGATCTTTTCTATACTTATCTATACACGAATACATAACAATTATCCTAATAGCATTGGTAATAATATGTACTAGCAGTGGTAATGTGTTTCCACTGCTAATGCATTCTTCAGCAGTGCCTTTCACAAGCTTATCAGTGGTAACTGTTAGTATTATTCCCAACACCACCTATATTTGAAAAATTATTATTAGTGACTCCTTTTTTTTTTGTAAAAAGTGAGTTGTCAACTAACCCCATGGTATAGTTGTTTTTAATTAAAAATGCTTTAAGTCTATCATACCAAGCCTTTGGAGAGCTTTCTTTAATTTGTACACATGATTAGGTTTTTCAAAATCGACAAAACCTGAAGGTTGAGATACATAGACTTCTTCATTTATAAAGCCATTAAGAAAAGCACTTTTGACGTCCATTTGAAAGAGTTTAAGATCATGATCACAAGCATACGCAAGAAGTATTCTTATAAACTCAAATCTAGCAACGGGAGCATAGGTCTCATCAAAGTCTATACCGTCATGTTGGTTGTATCCTTGAGCAACAAGTCTAGCTTTATTTCCAAACACGATACCGTTTACATCTAATTTGTTTTTATATACCCAGTTCGTTCTAATTAATTTTTGGTGTTTAGGTGGAGGGACAAGTGTACAAACGTTATTAGAAACAAATTGATTTAATTCCGCTTGCATAGCCATAACCCAACTTTCGTCTTTAATAGCTTCTTGAGTGTTTTTAGGTTCTAAAGTTGACACGAAACAAAAGAGACTACTTTGGTTTTGAACTGGATACCTTAAAGTTCTTTCATATAGTTTTCCTATGACATCTTCTACAGGATGATCTTTAGACTCTTTAACATTGACAATTTCATTGTTTAATAGTCCATCTTCCTTGCTTCCCTTTTCTTTTATTTTTAAGATTACACTTTCGATTAACTCGTCGTCGACAAGAGGTAAAGAAGTTTTAGGTGGACTCATCGTCGAATTTGACATTTAAAGACTCTTCAAATTTCATGGTTTCTTTATTTAGTATCACGTATGCTTTACTATTACAAGAATATCCCAAGAAAATACGAGTGATCTTGCTTATCACTAGGGTTACACCTTGAAGCATACGTTCCAAGAACAATGACCTAGGATCTCCTTTTATAGCACAAGGAGTCCTTTACAAGATAAGTATAATGCTAACTATATAGAATATACACAAGATCTTTTCTATACTTATCTATACATGAATACATAACAATTATCCTAATAGCAGTGGTAATAATATGTACTAGCACGGTAATGTGTTTCACCGCTAATGCATTCTTCGAATTGCCTTTCACAAGCTTATCGTGGTAATCGTAGTATTATTCCCAACAATCCTCCTCTAAACTTATGATTTCTCGCAAATCAATAAGTTTCTTCAATCTTATCATCGCAAGGATTTGGGAATTCTTCCAAAACACTTCACTTTCTACTTAAATTCGAATAGCTCTTGAACATTGACCTTGAAGCCTATGTAACAAATCTCGACCTTCTCAATATCTTCATGAACTCTTATTGTTGAAGACAACATCACGTTGAGAGTTCCACTGAGTGGGTATTCTTTCTCAAGAACATGAATGCATCCACTCCAGTGTTTGTAGAAACATGATGAACTTCACATGAATCATAGTAAGTCCATGTAGTACCAACACATGAAGCTTCAAACTTCCAGAAAGTATCATTAGCATCTGGTTCATAGAGCCTTCTTAGATCAACCCATAACTGCATTTCCTTCATATCTTTAATCTTGTCAGCATCAAACCTTTCTTTAACTAATCTTCATAATGTATCAAGATCAACTTTGTCACATGCTTTGATGAGTTCTACAAACTGAATGAATGATGAAGTTTCACCACCTAGCCTTGTAATCTTCCATGTTGGAACAAAATTGCTAGCAGTATACACTTCCCAATCAACAATAGGATGTCTGACTTGCAGTGGGTCGGGATAAAATCTCCTTCTTTAATCAAAATCATGCTACCACCGTTTCTTGATGAATTTCGTTTGAACTTCTTGTTCTTCAGCAAACTTTTTTTTCTTGTGTGTCTAAGGTTCAATTTCTTTGGTTTTTCTCTTCAGATGAGGATATCTTCTTTCTTCTTCTTCAGAGTTCATAGGAATAAAGTCTTGATCTTGCCTTTTAACTCTGTAGTAGATACCTTCAACCTTATCATCAGTCATCCCTTTGAACCGATGCTTTTTCCAGCCACCAACACTGCAACAATAATCTTTCATCATTGAAATAACATGTGCCTTGGTTGGTTGTCTTGGTTTCTTTTGACCCTTTCTGACTGAAACAATTGCATCTTGAAGTGCTTGGCTATTCTTCATTTGAATGCAATCCTTCAACTGAGCAGTTCTTTGTTCTTCAGTTAAAGATTTATCTGCAACTAGGTCAATTGCCTTCTTCTTGACTACTGGATCATTAGCAATCAAGAAATCAATTTCTTGTTCTGTAGGTACATAAGAAAACTATGGAGTCTTTTCTCTGAAAATTTTAAGTGGAACCGTGGAAAGTGGATTTACATCCATTGGATTAGTAGTTTTCATTCTGTCCAGCCTTTTAGCCTCCATGAAGTCTGTAATTTCTAGTTCATCTGGCTTTTTCTTGTTTGCAACTTCATCTTCTCCAATCTTTCTAGCAACTTCTGCATCATGAGCAATTTGAGCTTGTTCTTTCTTTGAAACCTTCCTTCTTTGTTGCTCTTTACTCTGCACAACTGCTTTACCTTTCTCGTTCTTCTTCTGCAGTGGTAATAGTTTGACCGGTAGTGGTAACTTGCTCTGCAGTGGAAATGGTATCAGTGGTTGCAGAACTGAAAATTTCTTGCTCTGGTTGCTGTTAAGGAACTTCTTGAGTATCAGCTTCCTCAGTAACTCCAAAATTAACATCACCTTCATCTCTAAAATCAATCTTCCTCCCCTTGGTTTCAACATCTGTTTTCCTCCCTGTTTGGGAGAATTCCAAAATCTTCACGAAGCCCTCGAGTCACCATCATGAGGTGAGGATGGAGATGATATCACTATCTTTGCAGTCTCCTTTTCGCTTCAACCCCCGCAACTCTTTCTTCAAATTATGAATCTCTTCTTTCAATTGTGTAACATCCTTGACATGTTGCTCCTTTACTTGTGCCAAGTCTTTCTCCAGATATTCAACCTGCTTTGTTAGTTTGGTACTGATAAGGTTTTAAAAGGTACCATTTTGAGGGGTCGTTTAAGCCCTTATTTGATCACTTTTGTATCCGTTATTGCTTAATATCGTTCCTTTTCACTTTTTAGGTCTCTTGAAGGCAAAATCTGGAATGGCACTTATTTGGAAGAAAAGGCGGATATCTGAAGAAGATGGCCAAAGTCGAATCGAGACACTCAAAGGCGAAATGTAGGCGGCGGCGTCGGTGTTAATTGCGACGCCGTCGGAGGATTTTGTGACGATCTGAAGCCAAAACCCTATTTTCAAGTGACGACGTCGGGCTTTAAAAGAGAGGCCGTTGCTACTCGGGCGACCTAGATGCAACGAGACGGCGCCGAGAAGAGGACGGCGTCACGGACATAAGGTGACGCCGTCGCAAGGTTAACGTGGCCAAGACGAAACCCTAATGACGGCGACACGGCGGCGTCACAAAACATAAGGTGGCGCCGTCGCATATGTAATATTATATATAGAATCCGAATTTTTCGGTTTTAGGAGAGTCTTTTGGAGTAAAACCTAAACCGAACCAAGGGTGTCTTGTACAAGTATTTTAGGGTTCCAAACCCTATCTTACATCAAGATAAGTATTTACTTCATCAATTTAATTATGTCTTTGATTATTTGTGTGTATGCTTGCATGTTCTCCATGTCCCGCTAATTTATTTGTGTGTTTGCTCGGGAGTATGAAACTTAATTATTGAATATGGATTGGTTGTTTCTTATCTTAGTTGATTAATGATCTAGTAATGCGATAGGTCATTCGTTGTGTACTTAATGCTTGATTCATCTTTGTGAACCTTAGAATATAATTACGAGTAGTTGTAAGCTAAACCATCCAAAGAGTGCCTTAGAGTAAGAGTTTATTATCCCTAGTGGGTTTTGTAGGCGAGACCCTTTGGTAAGTTCAAAGAGTTAGGGAGAAACGCATACCCTACAACTTTAGACACACAACGCAACTAAGAATAAGGACGTGACAACTCAACCATCAATATGAGATAATTAAGGAGTATTAAAACCTAAGTAAACACATCTTTAAACTATCATACGAGCACACATTAATTAGACATAGACTACCACCACCTTAGTTTAGATAATTAGATAATAGTAGAGTAATCGGTAGAAATAACAACCCCCAAATCCAATACCGAGATTCGTACTTTTCAATTTCCTAAAAACATTAAAAGATAAAAATAATCTTCCTCAAACTTAACCTTAGCGTAGTAACTCTCACTAGCATTCCTATTCCCCAGAGAACGATATCAATACCCGTGGCTTACCACTACAACGATTAGGTTCATCGCCTAGGGTGTTGAAAAACTTGCTCGACAAAAAGGAAGTTCCTTTGACCTCGAGCAGCTGCGTAAGCATATCAAGTTTTGGCGCGTTGCGGGAATAGAATAGCTAGTTAGTAGTCCACCTCGTTTAGGTTCTTTTCTTGATTCCTATCAAGTAAATGTTTTCTCATTTTTAGCTTCCTCTTAGTCTATCCCCCTTCTTCATGACCTTTGTTCGTAACACCCATCACTTTTCATCATGGAAGGTGATAACCAACCACCACTTGATAACCCAAAACCAATTAAGTCAATGTCACTCAAAACCCAAACCAATAACCAACACAACCGTCGAAGCCGCTATATGAGTAGAAACACCGACCTTGAGTTTGCGAAAATATTCGATAGTATAATTAGGGAAATTTGTTGAGAAAGTAGTCGTAGCGCCTCGTAATTGGCTCTATGATCGTGATGGTCGGACAATGGCATGATAAACAACAACGTGGATGTGGAAAATAGTGCTTACTTCAATCTTTACCCCACTAAGGAAGAGGTTGCGTACCATCAATACATAATCGATAATCCACGATCACCTATCATTAGGATATGCCCAAAGATTAGGAGAGGAAACCACGGAACCTAAAAATCCCTTGTATGATCGGATATAGGAGTGTCGACCACGCTACATAGATACGGAATCTCCATTAATGTAATGTCATCTGCTTGTCTACAATGACATTATGAATGAGCGACTTAATATTAGGAGACCCTAAGTATCCGGAGGAGTTTGCAACTTTGTGGGAAGAGTCAGGGCGTGCATGTCTTTATAGGAAATTTCACCTACCTAGTTGATTTTATGGTCCTAGAAGATGTAGGATGCGTAATTGACTATAGTTTATCCCAAGTAGTGCTAGGAAACCGTTTGTTGAAACATCTAGAATGAGCAATAACAAGCATGATGGAGCAGTTAGGTTTAAGGAAGGAACCGATGAGATCACCTATAGGATGCCTTGGAAAACAAATGAATATGGCCACTTGTCCATTTATGATCGAGACAACATCAAAGCTTTTGAGGACAAGAGCAAGGAAGATGTTGAAAAGGTTATAAATTCATGTGGGAAAGAAGGAGGCATTATTATAAGGATTGCTTGACCCTAGGGCCTAGGTATAGAGTCGATGAAAATTTTGTCAACATGATAGAATTCTCATTGAGGATGCAAACGAGGTAATGTAGAATACGACTATGAGTCTAGCTACAAGACTCTTAAATAAAGAAAAAAGCGCCGTGGGAGGCAACCCATGCTTAATTGTTTGCTTGTTAGTGTCATATATCTTTCATTAATTGTTTATCCTCATGTTTAAATTTGTAAAAATGCTTTATTTTGTTTTTAACCTCGTCTTAATTGCATATAAAGGTATTTTATATAAGGGATAAGTGTAGGGAGGATTACACACGTTTTCATAAGAAACGTGAACATGAGAATAACAATTAACCAAAAGATATATATGTTTATTTGTTCGAGTCAAATGCTTGTATCGAGTCATAATGGATGTTTTGCGAAATTTTTCCGATTCTAAAGATGTAAATTTTCCGAATTTTTTCGGAAAATCGCGAGCGCTTTTTGTCGGGATAACTGACGGCGTCAGATTGCAACCGACGGCGTCGGGAAGGAGTAAAACATCGGATCACTTTTCTCATTTTCCGAGCTTCTTATAAATTTTGGAATTTTCCGGTCTTAATTTTCTTAGAAATTGTAAACATCCATTCCACAAGCATTATATCCTAGTTTAAATCGAGTCTTATATATTTTATTACCGCCGATTTTACGCGAAGGTTTCGTTTGTTTTCTTCAAGTGTGCGAGTTTAGTTTGTCAAGAAGAAGTTACACAAGATTGGAAGGAGCTTTTCACGCAATAATTCTTCTTGGAAAGGATTTAACTACCACTTTACACGGATCCTACCGAGCTAATAAGGGAGTATTAGTTTCTTTCGTTTTTGATTACCTTCTTTTATCATAACTTTGATACTTTTGGGAACATTGGGGACAATGTTCGGTTTAAATGTAGGGAGGGAAAATAAAGCGGAACTTTGAAACTATGCTTATCCTTGATTATTTGCTTTGTCCAATTGTGATTGTGTAATAAACCATGAGAAAATGTCGGTTAGAGTAATTTTGGCACCAAATTTGAAATTTTTCATGATATATAGGAGTGGGCCATTAGTCTTAACAAAAGCGTCTCACGGATAGGAAGTTACATGACTAGCACAAAAACCCTTTACCACCTAAATTCCACCCAAAATGTGAGGATCGCCCTTAGATTAGTAGGAATTAAAAGCATCCATCTTCAATGCTTAGAGTGTGAACCGGTAGTATATTAGATTCTAGAACTAGTTTTGTGATGCATTCCGAGATCGCAAGTGAGACTACACTTGTGTAGTTAGGAATAACTAAATGATAAGAGGCATTAGGATAACCCTTGTTTGATACCGTAATATAATTACTTCTTCCACATCGGTTGAGTAATTCCCCACACCCTTGCGTTGTACTCATCTTTAGTACACGATACCCTAGTTAACCCTCGAGCCTATCCTTTTCGCGGTTCTCGTGATGTTTGGTTTTCGAATATCAATGAAGAGCATTGTTTACACCCACCCCCAAATATACACCCAAATCGCCTTAGCCTACCCTTATGCACTCACTTTTAGTGCAAATATCACCCTAAAACCTTAGTTCAATTATCCGGTTGCTTGCATGAGTTGCTAAGTCAAGTCATATCCTTTGTATCTGATTTTGGGATGATTGGGATTCATGGGAAAAGTTAAAGTTTATGAAATGACGGAAGGAACGTTAATTCAAATTCCCTTTGTTTGCGTAATAATGTACCCCAAGTGTTTTGATCTTTCAATTCGGGTCAAATTAGTGTTAGAATAATAAAAACTCAAGTGTAGGGATGTGCCTATAAATCCCTATCATTTTGATGTTACCGTAGAGGATGGTAGAGTAAAAGTGTAAAAAAAAAAAAAAAAAAAAAATCGAAAAAAATAGAAAAAGAAAAAAAAAAATAGAGTACAAAAAAAAAAAAAAAAAAAAAAAAACATGGGCTACCATCCTACATCTATCCTTTAAATTTATGTTTGTTTATTTCCGTTACCTAGAGTTTAAGAGTGTCGAGTCTTGGCTTAGCAACGCCATTCTTCGTATGCATTTAACATAGAGATTTTTGACTTGCCACCACTAAATAGCCTATCCCACCAAACCCTTTGTTTCCCTACCGTAAGCCTAACATTACAACCCTTTAAAAGACCTCTTTGATAGTCTTTCCTAGGTGCTTACGCCAAAGCGATGGAGGTTTGATCTATTCTCAAGCCTATGGTAATCTATGTACTAGGACCGGTTAATGAGTGTTTATCTTCCATTTCCTATTTGTTATATTTCATATATACACCCGAGAGAGATGTAAGGTATCCAAAAACCCCATGTGAGGTGCTAGTATGTAATTCCGTGCTTGTTATGACTTTTATGGGCTTATATGTGTTGTGGACCGTTTTGAATCAATGCTTCATGACCCCTAACTTATAAATTAATTGGCTAAAAGCACATTTGCTGAGGACAAGCAAATAACAAGTGTAGGGATATTTGATAAGGTTTTAAAGGTACCATTTTGAGGGTCGTTTAAGCCCTTATTTGATCACTTTTGTATCCGTTATTGCTTAATATCGTTCCTTTTCACTTTTAGGTCTCTTGAAGGCAAAATCTTGGAATGGCACTTATTTGGACGAAAAGGCGCGATATCTGAAGATGGCCAAAGTCGAATCGAGACACTCAAAGCTGCGAAAATAGAAAGGCGGCGTCGGTGTTAATTACGACGCCGTCGGAGGATTTTGTGACGATCTGAAGCCAAAAACCCTACTTTAAAGTGGCGACGTCGGGCTTTAAAAGAGTAGGCCGTTGCTACTCGGGACGGCCTAGATGCAACCAGACGGCGTCGAGGAAGTTGAAGAGGACGGCGTCACGGACATAAGGTGACGCCGTCGCAAGGTTAACGTGGCCAAGCGAAACCCTAATGGCGGCGACACACGGCGTCACAAAACATAAGGTGACGCCGTCGCATATGTAATATTATATATAGAATCCAATTTTTCGGTTTTAGGAGAGTCTTTTGGAGTAAAACCTAAAACCGAACCAAGGGTGTCTTGTACAGTGTTTTAGGGTTCCAAACCCTATCTTACATCAAGATAAGTATTTACTTCATCAATTTAATTATGTCTTTGATTATTTGTGTGTATGCTTGCATGTTCTCCACCGGCTAATTTATTTGTGTGTTTGCTTAGGGAGTATGAAACTTAATTATTGAATATTGATTGGTTGTTTCTTATCTTAGTTGATTAATGATCTAGTAATGCGATAGGTCATTCGTTGTGTATAATGCTTGATTCATCTTTGTGTACCTTAGAATATAATTACGAGTAGTTGTAAGCTAAACCATCCAAAGAGTGCCTTAGAGTAAGAGTTTATTATCCCTAGTGGGTTTTGTAGAGCGATACCCTTTGGTAAGTTCAAAGAGTTAGGAGAAACGCATACCCTACAACTTTAGACACACAACGCAACTAAGAATAAGGACGTGACAACTCAACCATCAATAGGAGATAATTAAGGAGTAGTAAAACCGAGTAAACACATCTTTAAACTATCATACGAGCACACATTAATTAGACATAGACTACCACCACCTTAGCTTAGATAATTAGATAATAGTAGAGTGTCGGGAGAAATACCAACCCCCAAATCCAATACCGAGATTCGTACTTTTCAATTTCCTAAAAACATAAAAAAGATAAAAATAATCTTCCTCAACCTTAACCTTAGCGTAGTAACTTCTCACTAGCATTCCTATTCCCCAGAGAACGATATAATTACCCGTGGCTTACCCTAATACTACACTACAACGATTAGGTTCCTTTGCCTAGGGTGTTGAAAAACTTGCTCGACGAAAGGAAGTTCCTTTGACCCCGAGCAGACTGCGTAAGCGTATCGGTACAAAGTTCCATCAATTCCATAGGTTGCCCTGCGCCTCAACACTTCCAACTGTGTGACTGTTGGGAGAGGTGAATCATAGGACATTGGCTCGGACTCACCCTAGTTGGACTAGGTGGAAGCTCGGAACCACCAACGCTTGTTCCTAAACCAAAGGATCGAGGACATCTTTGTGTTGTAATAAGAGGAGTTGGCTATTTAGCCTCCTTTCATAAGTGTGAGAAACTGGTGGTGTATAGTTGATGTTTGGAACTGTGATTATAGGTGTGTTTTGGGATACAACTGGGATTGTTGCATCTTCACCCTGTACCTGTGAAATCTTTGCAAGTATTTGAGGAAAAAGTGGTTTAACAACCCTATTGCCATCCTTATTAATGTTTTGAAAAACTTTGGGCTTAAGGCAACGGATTTTATAAACTCTTGTATGGGATTGCAGTTGAAATTCATTTAACACTGCTTGCACAAACCTTGGATACATCAAAATTTTGTTGAACTCTTTACATTGCCTTGCATACTTGTAAAAATACATTTAGACCAATTAAAAATCTTATCTGTGGCTAGACAAACCAAAGGGTAAGCCATTGTTGAACTGAATTGTTCGTAAGAAGTTTTCTTAGGACTTAGGCAATGTAAAAGAGTATGTATTAAAAATCTCCAATGAGGACAGAAACCACTCTTTTTAAAAGTAGCCTTTTTGTCAGTGGTATCATACCCTATGGATGAAAGACTTTCATGAATTTCTAGCATGGGTAATGTGATGATACCATTGAGATCATCCAATTAGAGAATTCTCCTCAAGGATGACTCAGTAACATCAATAGTTACCCCATCCATCGTGGCTCTAAGAGCATCCAATCGTTTCATGTGTATCTCTATTTTCAATGGTTATGGGTGAACGAGTTCCAAAACTGTTTGATTTGAGAGATATAGATTGTGGGATTGAGTAATAAAGCATACCTTATATGAGTAGTATTTAGGAAATCCACAATCTGATAAAAAACAGGGCCACTCTTTTCGTTTGACTTTTCCAAATAGGCCACTTGGTTGTGCTCATCTGCAAAGGTGATAGGTGCCATAGTATCTTTTGATGAAAAATATGTTGTGTTAGTATGAATTGTATAGAGAACTCGCCAATTGAGAGAAAGAGATATATACTATTAGGGTTTAAGAGTTTTGCGCAAGAAAGATTATCTAAGGAAAAGATTTATCTTAAGAGAATAAATTGCAAGTAGGAAAGTAGATAATCTTCTAAAAATTTTACCCTATAAATATAGAAAGTAGTTACTCTCAACGGGTAGTAAAAATTTGTTACTGACACAACAGTTGTAACGGCTAGATCAACAGTGGTAAAAATAACACTGTCAGTGGAAACTATGAACTAGCAGTGGTAATTTTTCACAAAGATTTTCAAGAGCAGTGGTAAGTAAAACATATGTAAAATTTGACAGCTCTTATCATAGTTTTTTGCAAACTATCAGCTATCAACAGATTTGAGATGTCTTTACCATGAGCCATTTGCTATGGACTAGCCAACTCTTAATCATAAAGAATATGGTGAGTTGATAACCATAGAGTTTTTGGTAAACTATCAACCATAAACGGATTTGTTAAGTCTTTACTAGTAGCCGTTTGCTCTGGACTAGTTGATTCTTACGTAGATTAGACATGGTGAATCAATAACCATTTGTTGTATGTCTCAGTTACATACCTTTTATGATCAACTCCCAGCCAAGATTGGTTATGTACCTGCAGTTGGTAGAAGAATACAAAGAATATGCATAACCAACTTGTTTTAACCAAAGTTACTTTTAACCAAGCCACCATCCAAAAATATCTTTCCAAAGTCAACCCGATAATATCTATATTTACTTTTCAACCTACCAAAATAGGGAAAAATAAATATATCCTTTAATGAACCCTTATAATCGACTTTGCCTATATAAAGGGGCTCGATACATCATAGTCTTTATCAAAACACATTCTAACTTACAAAATCCCTAAACATCACCATGAGCAATCCTTCCAACATCATTGACATCTCCTCTGATTCTGAGACAGAGATTGTGATCGCTTCTGAGTCATCTTCAGAGGCCTCAGTGTGGGCAGGTTACTTTCAACTCTGGGCTGCAAGCACTTCTTCCAAGAAGTCAGCAAAGAAGGCGCCAATCACGCACTGTTGCGGACACTGCACCTTCTCTTGAGTTCTACTCCAGTTCATCAGATGATGATGCTGATGATGATACCTATTCCTTATCCAAGGAGTTGCCAAGGGCTCTTACAAAAGCATTGGAAACATCTCTCTCAAACATGAAGCAGATATCCATACCAGAGAAGCCTGCAAGACTGCCAAGGCCTCCCCCACAAGTTCTTGGTCTTGCTTGTCCAAGAATGCAGTCAACCTTTGAAAACAAGAGGAAGAGAGCACAGAAGAACAAGCATGACTATGAGGACAAGGGAAAAAAGCCAATGGAGTAGCTAGTGTAGGATGTGGTGGTGTAGGTTGTGTTAGGTATTTAACTTTTATGTTTTGATGGTGGTTGTAAGCACTCTCTACGTTGTAATGAACCTTTCTTATGGAATTATATTTCTCTATTTTACTTTTCCATTGTGAGAGTAACTTTTACCACTGCTTGCCTTTTTGTTTCCACTGTTAGCCTTATTTTCTGCATAAATATTAGTGGACAAGCAAAAATACAAGCACTAAACAGCAACACCTCCAATATATACAAGTATTCCTCCATACCTGCATATCACAAACATAAACCAAACACTGAAAGCATTGTTAAGATTAGCAGTGGTTAGAAAATAACTAGAAGTAGATTAAACAAAATTTCTGTTGGCAGTGGTTAAACCAGAACTAAACCACCCAGTCAACAAGTCAACTCCAAGTCATTAATCCGCCACAAAAGTCAAAGACTTCATTTACTCCTCAACAACTTATACCTTCCCCACATTAACTATCGAATCAACTTAACTTTTATTTAAGAACCTATAACTCACAAACCACTCATATCACACGTACCCCAAAAGTTTCTCTCTCAAAACTTACCTTTCTCCAAAAATCACCATGATTCATTCAAACCTATCAATCTCTCATATGACAACTCCTTTTCGATAGTGTTTGGGATGATTTTGTTCGAACAATCCGGTAGAGTGGAGAAAGAGGTGTTTGAAGAGGTTTCTTCAAGAAACAGAACTCATTTGGCCATAAGCACTACCCCTTCAGTTGTTGGTCCATCATCACTCCAAAGAGGATAGCTCAGATTCCATGTCAAGCTATATTTCTCCATATGAAAGCACAAATGATGAAACATCTGCAAGAGTCCTGAGTGTGCCTCCCCTTGCTGCAGTAATCCCTCCAGAAGAGCTGCAAGCACCACCTTCTCTACCATTGTTGACAGCACCACCACCAGAGGGTCCTTCATCATCCTCACCACCTATCAGAGGAAAGGTGATTGGGCTAGCATGCCCCAAAGTGTGGAGGGTGATTGAAGGTCGAAGGCGCCCAAAGTGATGCCTGAGTGGGCCTTTCCTAGAAGCCTTAGGTGGTAGTTGGGGTTAGGTTGTGGTGTGACTTTGTTGGTTGTGTCGAGAAGTGGTCATGTGAAGTAGTCTTTTGGTTGTAAGATCCATGGTTGTAATCTCTGCATTCTTAAATGCAGCTTTACGAATAAAAATAATACCATATCTTTTGCTTTAAATTCCACTGCATCATACTGATTGTCATTTACTTCATTTATCTGCAAAAATATCTGTGTTGTTTGCCAGTTTTTAATGACCCTTTTACAAGTAACTTTTCCATTAACTCTACCTCCAAAGCTGACAAACTGTCCATCATAATGTTCAAAACTTGAGAGATAGGACTTGTTGCCAGTCATGTGCCTTGAACATCCACTATCTGTGTAGCCTTGATCTGATTTCTTTGTCCTTGGATGTTCCTGCACATATAAGAAAGGAGTTAGTTTCCTTTGGAGACCCAATCCATGATTGACTTGGATCTGCCTCGTGTATCAATATAGTTAAATCTATCAAAGGTCATTGATACACCATTAGGATTGGTTGTTGAGGAAATTCCTTTAGGTTTCCATTCCCAACGTCTTTGAGGCCTTTCACATTTCCCATGTTACCCTTGGTCTTGTTTACAACCCTTGCGGTGGGAACTTTTGGTGACGATGGTAGCTAACTTTGGTTTAGATTTAGGTACCCACTTGTTTGGTTATATTGAACCCTTTTATCGAGAAAAAGACCTTTCCCTGTTTTGCAGATTTTGCAAAAGTTGTTTTGGCTTTTGCACTTGTAACGTGTGATTTAGGGTGGCAAGTGTTATGCAGATTTTAGTAGTGGCAAAAGTTTTAAGTCTACTTCTTAATTGAACTGCTCTTGGGATCATCTTGCTGTGTGAATTAGGGTGTATATTGTTTTGAAACCTATTTGACTCCACCCTTTTATTCCCATAAACTTCCCTTCTCCCAACATGGTAGTCACAATTAGCATGTAAATGTTTAAAGCTACCATAAATATGACATGCTTTATTGTTCATGACAAACTCACTACCTAGTTGTTGAGATTTAACATGATTCCAACTCCTCTGGTTACCCCTACGAGTTGATGACTTGTTCATATACATCTCAGCATACCTTACAGTTGATCTAGGTTTATTAGCTTGTTTCCTAGGTTCCTCTGTAATAGTATTTACAACTTGTGGGATAGAAGCCTCTACATTCTTTTTAACATTCTCATCAACAACAGATGAGTCACTTGCACTTTCAAAAACATCAGGTTCATGCTTAACCTCTTCCTCACTTTTCACAAATTTTAGAGGACCATATTCACGTTCAAGATCCTGAAATTCTTCTAGTCCTGTATGAGCTAAATCTATGCCAGGAGGTGATGGAACACCCCTTAGTGGTGGAGGAGTAGTGTAACCCATACCAGACTTAACTTTACTAGTGATTTGAGCATTCCAAATTTTATCAATTGACTTAGGCGATAATAATCTTTTAAGGTGCCAACAGATAAATTGACATTCTCATTTATCTTTTAAGTTTTTCAAACTCTTCTTTTAATGCCTCATTCATCTTGTAAGATATTGGTTTCACTTACACATCAAACCATAACACAAAGTGGGCGTATAAGTGGAACTCTAGAGAGAAAGTTAGAGGTTTAGGGAACTTAGTGAGAGAAAGTGAAAGATATTATTATGAGCTCCAACTCTCTACCTTGGGAGGTAGAGAGTATTTATAGTCTTACATAAAGCGCCACACAACGGGTCGTGGATCGGGCATACGGTGGGTAAAGACCCGTCAGTCCTCCACGGTGTTACTTAACTAAATACTACTTAACATAAAATAACTATGACTACGAGCTTTCTAATGATAACATATACTTGAGGTGACCGATTCTTTAATACCGGAATTTCTAATTCCTAACAATCTCCCCAAGGAGGTCACCTCAAACATATACTAAAATTACATTGAATACAAACATATATTACATTAACAATTGTTCTTGCATTCTTGATGTAGTACTTTGCTCAAGCTCGTAGTCATTGATTCTTCTCATTGCATGTTTGGTTACTCCAAATGGAGGTCTTTCTTGATCCACGTGATAATAAATTTGAGCCACTTTTGAGATCATCACTACTAAAATCTACGAGACATCCATTGTGGTGTTGGTATTATATGATGTTGTGACATTCGGACCGACATGCTCACATTCGGATCATGAAATCTTCTCATCGAGTAGTGGAAGCTTCGTTGATTCATGATATTGGCGGCAGCGTAGCGAAGCATGGAGTGAAAATATCGAGTCATTGATGCACTAATCATGATTTCTTTTGAGATGAATGTGTTAAGTGAGCATGCGGCTATGGATTGATCGCTTCATTCGATCGCTACAAACGTCGGGTGTACCGCATACAACATTAGCAATAAATCGCACGAAAGTGTCTTTGATCACTTTCTTTGAATTGAGGTACACGCCCACGGTTCCCGTTGATCGAGACAAGTCTTGCCTGTGATCGGTAAGATTCTTAGAATTTCCTTGACGGGGTTTCGCGGATGCTCTAGCTGTTCTCAAACCGAACTTTCTCAAAGAAGACAACACGGAGTGAGTGAACCCGTGAATAGAAATTCGATTGATGAAAAGATATTTGAAAAACAATCGTGTATTGCTCAATAGAAATTGTTTTGCAATACAACGAAGGTTTTAATGAAAATCAATTATCAATCATAAAACACCTTTTGATTTGAAATATCCGTACACGGTCGATTTGCTAAGGAAAGAGTTTTAAGCACAACGACCGGTTTTCAAAGGTATCCGTGAATCCATAAACGAACCGTGATTGATTCAAAAGATTGAATCTCCCATTGTTTCTGTTCGGTTGTCACATGGTTGATCTATTGAATAGATCTCACATGCCACCCACCGGGAGCTTGTTTGATGTTGGCTCCGAAGGCTTTCCATCTTCATTGTGAATATGTTAGCATATCACTCGGATGTTTCGGCAATACCACAAGGATAATGCGTGGGACTCAAGATATAATCTCTCTTTCCACATTGAGTGAAACAGAGTCTTCATTGAAAGTGTCCTAATGAGATTTATAGATGATCTCGTGGCTCTAGACTCAATTTGTGCATATTTGGATCCTGTGTCGGAGACTAGGGAGAGGGTCTCCTTCTTCAATATCAACAATCTCTAAGAGAAAGTCGATAGATAATGTCGGTTCCCGTGAGAATGAAACAAGTCCTTTTAAGAGGAACTTGAGTGGTTTGGAAAGTTGAAGTGCGGTCGTCCTTTGGGTCCATGACGTCTTGTCTTCAATACCGATGTTACCATCAGTAGCATATGAATTGAACCCGGTTTACGCCTAAGGTTGAATAAATGGAGGCTATTTGTTTCACCCTTTCCTCATTCAATTCTTTTAATTCTTCAACCCCTTGATTGCTTACGAGACTTCATAGCTAGAACCTTGTTGGGTTTGTTCCAATACTAGCTCGGTCTCGATCCGCACTCTTCCCATATCTCATTTTCTCCTTTATCATCATACCTAAGAACTCTACACTAACTAGTGGATAGTCCCTGGTAGATCCCTCCGGATTACGGCGGATCATGGGAACACATACCTAACCTTATCATCCTTATATCACCATACATAAGTAAAGTTGGTCGGTCTATTTGGTATTGTTCATCCGCCATAGAAACCAATTGAAAACCATTTGAAAAAATCAATCCGGATACTTGTGATATATTATCAAAACATTTTGTACTGAATTGTTTTGATATTTTTAAACGAGAACTCCCCTCAACATGTGCATCAAATATTTGATATCATTTTGCACATGGAGGTAAGAGAAAGAATTAACTTCTTTGATTACCATTTTCTAAAGATATCAACATCACTTCCTAATCAAGACAAGTAGATAAAGCATTTTGGGAAGGATGAGATTTTCATAATTTTGCTCCCCTCAATATGTGCCTCGAGATTTGAAAAGAGTTTTGCACATACTAGAGAGAACCTGCACATTGAGATAAGTGATCACGTTATACATCATAGGTTTAAGATAGATGCTCCCCTTCAACATGAGCATGGAAAATTTGAAATCATTTGTCACATGTGGGAAGGAGAGCATGTTCATCCTTATAAAACCATTTCCCTTATTATCAGTTTAAATCCAATTTAAATCACACATTCTCCCCCGATCACAATTATCAAATCATTTGAGATTTGTGATCTCTTATAGATTTAAATTGATTTTAAAAGCTTTTAAGGAGAATTGTGACTTGATTATGAAAGCGTTTTAACTGATAAGGATCGGATTTAAAGACTTTAAACTCCATTGGTAAAACATGCATGAATATCTTTTGAAAACAATTTAATGCCAAATAACTTTTAATTTAATTGAAATCATTCTCCCCTCAATCAATGACATAGGTTGTTGATTGAGAGATTGATATTTTGACAAATAAGTCCAGATGATTATCAAATATAGAGTCCGAGTAATTTTTCAAAACAATTTGTTTTCAGCAGATAACATGTTAATAGAATCAGAGTATGGAATTTAGAAAACGTGATAAAGTATGGCTCTGTTCTTTCTTTAAAAGCGGAGTTCTTTCGAGATGACAATAAACCATGTTTCTCTTTCTCCCAAAATATTTTATTTTTGATTTTTTGACATTTTTTTTTTTTTTTTTAATAAAAATTCGAACAATATCTAAAGTCCGTGTCATTCTTTGAATGATGAAAGAAAAACCGTAGATATTATCGAGGCGAGAAAAACATGACAAATTGACAATATTTTTGAAGATTTTTGAATTTTCAAATTTTATGGATTTTGAGAGTTTATATATATATATATATATATATATATATATATATATATATATATATATATATATATATATATATATATATATATATATATATATATATATATATATATATATACTTTTTTGAATAGATATTTACAAGATATAGATGAAGGAAACCTTTACTCCTCGTCTTCCTCACGAAGGCGTTTGAGTGTTTCGGTTGAAGGCTTTTCATGCCAAGTCGTGGAAGAATAAACTCAAACGTTCTCTTGGAAGAGCTTTGGTGAAGGTGTCGCTAAGCGGTATTCGGACCTCACAAAGCGAGTTCCACCACCTTTTCCACTTGTTCCACGATGAAATGATGTCGAATGTCGATATGCTTTGCTCTTGAGTGTTGAACGTTGTTGCATGAGAGAGCAATAGCACTTTTATTATCACGATGGAGGGATTTTGTTGAATTCAAAGCCATAGTCGATAATTGACATCTCATCCATAAGATTTGAGCACGACAAGATGACATGGCTATGTATTCACCTCAGTAGAGGAAATAGAAGTACTCATTTGCTTCTTTGAGGACCAACTAACAAGCTTATCACCCAAAAGCTGGCACCTCGGATGTACTTGACGAGTATCTTGACACCTGCATGATCGGCATCCGCATAGGTCGTTAGTGACATACCGGTGTCCTTGGTACCAAAGACCCATATTGATGGTTCCTTGGAGGTACCGAAAGACCCGTTTAACCGCTTCAAGGTGCTTTTTAGTAGGCTTAGCACGGTATCTAGCACACATGCAAACAAATGAACAAGATGTCGGTCTACTAGCGATGAGGTACATCAGGATCCAATCATACTACGATATTTCGTTTGGTCAATCATGATCCACAGTGGTCCTCATCTAGTTTGGTTCGATCAATCATGGGGTGTCAACAGGTCACTTGAATCAAATGCAAATTTCTTTAAGATATCATTGCATATTTAGATTGATTTATGAAAATGCCTCAGGACTTTGTGAAATTTGTAATCCCAAGAAAAATGACATTTGTCCCATCATTGACATTTGAAATTTTGAACTCATTTCATTTGAAAATGATCACATTCCATTAGATGCATCGAGGCAAAATAATATCATCAACATAAATTTGAACATGAATTAAATGTTTGCACGACTTCGGTGAACAATGTTGGATCAAATGCTCCTTTGCTAAATCCAGGTAGATAGAAGAAACTTTGACAATGTGTCATACCATGCCCTTGGAGCTTGCTTTAAACCGTAAAGAGCCTTCTTCAAATGATAAATGTGAGTAGGATGCTCTTGATTTACAAATCCTTGAGGGTTGGGCGGCGTGAGCGACTTCTTTAAGGTCTCCGATTCGAAATGCCGTCTTCACATCCATCGATAGACTACCATGTTCTTACTAGCAGCATTAGCCAAAAAGATTACGATTGCCTCGATTCGAGCAAGCTGGAGCAAAAGATTCTTCAAAGTCAATACCCTCCTCTTGATGGTATCCTTTAGCAACTAATCGAGCCTTGTTCTTCAACACATCACCATGCTCATCAAGTTTCACTTTGAAGATCCATTTAAGAGCAATAATCATTACACGATCTGGGCGGTACTAACTCCCATACATCAAGTCGATCAAACTCATGAATTTCATCTTGCATGGCATTGAACCAACTATCTTTATTCATGGCGGTTTTAACATCTTTTGGTTCGATCTTAGATAGTACGGAGTTGAAGAAACACCATAAGGCATCGGTTGCAAGTTGTTTTCGTGTTGATGGGACGAGAGGATTTCCAATGATGTTGTCCAATGGATGATCGTGAGTCCATTTTCTAAGGTGTTCATGTGGCGGTTGTTGAGGGGCGAGGTAGCAGTCGATGTCTCGAAGAAGATGGTTCTTATGATGATTCGGGAGCAAATATGTTTTCAAATGGAGCATCTTCGAGGAGTAGCAAAGGGATTAACTTCATCATTGATGCGAGCGGTTCCATGATGTACATTTGAAGAATGATGATTTGTTGATGAGGCTGAAGGATCAAGCACGGTGCTTCTTGACTTAAAGATATTGAGGCGAGGGATTGACTTCATTCACGGGAATATGGCGGTCTGTTGTAGGAATCGACACCTCATTAGTACTTGGGTCATAAAGTTCATCAAACATAGGATCAAACAATTTCCTTAAATCATCTTGGATGGAGGTACATATGGAGTTTCTTGAGAAGAGTTTGGAACAAGGGATGAACCAATGGGACTGTTTTGAAGTCGGGTCTGAACTAGAATGTTCGGGAGCCATTTGACCGATCGACTCATCAAACGTAACGTGAATTGTTTCCATGATATTTGGGTTCTTTTGTTGTAGATTCGGTATCCCTTTTGTTTGGAGCATACCTACAAATACTCCAATGTCCGCTTTAGCTCTAAGTTTGCCTAAGTCTTGTCCCTCATTAGTTGGATAACACAATGCACCAAACACACGAAGGAAAGAGATTAGGTTTTCTTTGTGGACAAGTTCATGTGGAGTTTTTCTATGAAAAGTGTGAATCGGGGAGCGATTTTGTGTGTAGCATGTGTGCAATAACTTCACCCAGAGAAACATTGGAACCTTTGAGTAAATCGACATTGTTCTAGCGACTTCTACAAGAGTTCGATTTCGTCTTTCAACTACACCGTTCGTTGAGGAGTTCGTGGAACACTTCTTTGATGGTGATTCCAACGCTTTCATAAAATTCACCGAGTTGTTTGTTGACAAACTCGGTTCCATTGTCTGTTCGGATTATTACATTTGTTTTGTTAAGTCGAACTGCAATTTGTTTGATGAGTTTGATGATGATATCGGAGTTTCATCCTTTGTCCTTAAGAACTTGACCGGTGAATCTAGAGTAATCATCAATCACAACTAACACATATTTCTTCGAAGATATTCGCACTCTCATTGGTCACATAAATCCATATGAATTGTATGAAGAACTTACGTGCGAGTTAGTAGGTTTGGGTTTATGGGCATGCTTCTTGCTTTTTCCCAATTGACATCTTTGAACAAAGATGATCCTTTTCATACTTGAGTCTAGGTAAGCGTACAACTAAGTCCTTTCGGTGAGATCATTCATGGTGCCGAAGTTCAAGTGATTGAGGCAGCGATGCCACAACCATGACTTTGTTTTAGAAGCCTTTGACAACAAGCAAATTGGAGAAGACTTCATCATATCTTCGATAGAGATGGTGTATAGATTTGAACCACGTGAACCTCTTAAAGTTCCTTACCATCAAGTTCTCTAACGAAGCGGTATGTTTTCGAAGGCTACTTCTTGATCGAGAATCGCAGAATTGACCAACAGAGAACAAGTTATGTCCAATACCTTCTACATAGTAAACCACGGAGATAACACTTTTGCCAACAACATAGTCTCCATAACCAATGATTGCCGAAATGATCGTTCGAATCTAAGCGTCGGTGAATTTGCTCATGAAGTTCATGAGCCGCGACCGTCGGCGATCATATGCTTGGAACGACTGAGTCCGGTACCACGAGCGATTTGAGCGATCTGCGGTTGAACACAGACAAGAATGGATAAGCGGATAATTGGGATCCCCATGCAAGAATGGGTTCCATTTGGTTAGTAACAATGGTTGGAACACCCGCATCGAAATAGAAGCATTCATATCGAAATTAAGACAATGGAATCATTGTGAATAGATCTGATACTAATGTCGTATTAGCCACATTCACGGTGTGCTCACTTCTAAGGAATAGTTCTACCAAGAGGCATCCATTTTCTAGTGGGCATTGTCCGATTAGTCTTATGACCTGGTGTAGCCAATAATAACCTATCTTACTAAATGTTCTTCTGTGGGTTTCCCTTTGTTTTCTAACTTTCTTTCGTTTTGCCTTTTAGCCTTCTTAGCATGAATTTTAGCAATAACAATATTAGCTGGACAATTAACATCATTAGGCAAAACATTAACACCACATTCATGATTAGAAACGAAATTCAGCGAGACATCAATACAAGGTTTGCAAATAGTATCGAATTGAATTAATTACGATCGCCTATGGCTAATACTAGAATCAACACGATTCGTTTTATTCAGTTCAAACTTAAAGTTCCTAGATTGTTCTTTACTCTTTCCGATTGCACATTCTTAGCTTGCGAGGTCCTATCATTCCTTGTATTGTCTTGAGACTTTGACTGCTCCCTTTAATGTCATTTGATTACTCTGTAGAGGAATGGGAACATTAGTTGGTTTTACTACTCTTTGCATCACTGTTTAGATGTCTTTGGGATCTGAACTACATGCAGCACACTAAGGTTCACTTTCTTAAAACTAGAAGTCTTTGGGATTTGTACTCTAGAAGGCACGCTTGAGTTCTCTTTCTTAGCATTGACAAATCTAGAATCGACCTACTTAAAGGCACACTAAGGTTCACATTGAAAACATTGGGCATCGAATGAATATCATACTTGGCATTAGGCATCGAACATGGAATCAAAGGATTAACTCTCTCACCTAAGGACTTTGGGCATATTGTGATCAAGCATTCTAGGATTTCTTGAGATCGTTTGGCATATAAGCATGCATGTCCAATTGCATTATCATGAGGTTTCTCTAACTTATCCTCTTCAACAATCTCACGTAGACATTCTAGGCAATCCTTAAGGGATGAGAAGTATGTTTGAGCAACAAGTTTGTTGTTCTACGAGATGAGAGGGACATATTTCATAGACAAAGCATATTTATTACAAGGGTGAACCTTTGATACACCATTCTCCCCATTGGTCATTGGCATTTTCCTTTTACGACTCTTGATTCTCAATTTCCTTTTGCAATGAACCTATTTGTTCGTTATTTTGTTATGAGTGGCCTTTATTGATTCAAATAACTCATTGAAATGACGTTTAACCTTTTCATTTTCTTTTAGAAAACTTTCGTTTTCCTTTTGTAATGCATTTACTAGGTTTTGAAGATGAAGCGTTTGAGAATTCGAGAATCTAAAGGAGGAGGCATTTGGGAGCCTGTCATATTGTTCGTTTGACCCTTTAATTGAGAGATTTGGGCTTTCAACTTTCGATCGTGTTGCAATGAGCTAGAATCATTCATCACGTTTGTTAATTTGTAAAGCGCATCAAACTACGGAGCATCCGAGGATGTCTTGATATTTGAAGTTTTGACATTTTCTTTAAGATGTTGATATTTTAGTTGTAAATTAAATTGCTCAACTTCTAGTTTAGAAAATGTTTAACCAAATTGTCGTGATCATCCGTTCAATTTTCTCGTTTAGTTTAGAATTAGTTTTTCAAGCTCAATGACACGATCATGGGAGACTTTCGAGGCATGAGATAATTCATGAAATTGGGAAGCATTAATGGAACAATTTGTAGCGATGAAAACACATCTTGAGCAATACATTGAAATCGGGGTTCTCATTTAGTGTATGCAAGTTCTTCCTCTCAATCTCATTATATTTTAGTGCTCGCTCATAGTCACTAACCTCAACTATCATTGCATCAAATTCTTTTCCATTCCCTTAATATCGAGTATCTATCCCTTTTAAGACTCTCAAAGTGATCTTTTAGAAGTTTAAAGAAAGGCATGACCTCGTTAAATAACATTCTTTCATTTGCTTAAAACCCTTTCTCCTTGATTATACCGGTGGGTGTGATCCTTTTCTGCAAGTTTCTCAAAATCACCAAATAGTTGAAAGATAACATATTGGCTAATTAAGGTCTTGCTTTTAGTGGCAATTGTTCGAGGAACAAGATGCATTGGTGTATTAGGAGGATACACGGTCGCTCAGGCATTTTCAAAGGGAGGGTTTGTTTCAACAATATTTTACGCTACCTTATCTAAGTCCATTTTCCGAACACTTGTTCGGGAGTCAACAATGTTTGAGGCTTAAACATGTTCAAGGAGATCCAATTCTCCTTTTTGTAGTCATGGGAGTGATAATTACTTTCTTCTCTTTGCATTTAGGATCATTTAGTTTCTTATTCATTTTCTCCTAGTGATTTCATCTAATTTCTTATCTTCCTCTCGTGCACTCAAAGCAACTAGGTTTACATCTAGGTTTGAGAATCTCATTGCCATCATAGATCACACTTTGAGTGCTTTTGCTATCTTCCGTTACTCGCGTTGGGTTTATCTATAATGGGAACACTATGCTTATCGCTTAGAACTCTATGCTTAGTGATCATGTGAGCGGATCGAATGGTGTTCCTTATATGTACAACTTGTTTTCCAGTTTGTTTTTCAAAGTTTTGATTAGAAAAATCTTTCAAGAGTTTGATTCCTTTGCATTAAATTCTTGCTTAAGCATTTTCACATTTCTTGAAGTTCTTGTTTTGCTTAGCAGTTTAGAAAGCTTTTCTTGCAAGGAATTTAACTCTTGTTTCAATACTTCTTCTCGAAAATTACTTTTCTAATGATTTATGCACTTGGTGCGTCCATTTCACCTTTCACGAGTGGTCAACTCAAATTTTGCACGTTGTTCATAAATAGCAACACGTTCTTTATAGGCATTTAGTTGAAATTACGAATCATCGAGGGCACATGCGGTGTATTCATCAAAGACATAGTCATTGTTGTTGCAGAAGATGCATCACTTGGTACAACTTCACTTTCACTTTGTTTCACATATTGATCATATGGGACAACATTGATATTACCCATATTTTGATATTTGATTCAATAGTTTCAGTTGATAGTACTTTGTCATGCATCTTTTGCACATCGACATCATCGTATAGTTTTAATACCTCGAGATGAGTTTGTCTTTGGATGGGCCACTTGTGGTGAAGAAGAGACCTTGGGAGAAACCATTGGAGAAATGCTAGCCATAAAAATTGTGTGTGCGATGGGTCCATCATCCACATCAGTTCGTATGCATCACAATCGGTGACTTGAAAGGCATTCGATGATTGTGACCTATCTCACGAATAAGTGCTCATCCACATCGCATCATAGGTCTTGGTATTGCTCTCAAAGAAGAAACAACAATTCCTCTTCATCCAAAGCGGCACCATTATCCCGAGTAATCGGTGAAATACCAACCCCCAAATCCAATACCGAGATTCGTACTTTTCAATTTCCTAAAAACATAAAAAGATAAAAATAATCTTCCTCAACCTTAACCTTAGCGTAGTAACTTCTCACTAGCATTCCTATTCCCCAGAGAACGATATCAATACCCATGGCTTACCCTAATACTACACTACAACGATTAGGTTCCTTTGCCTGGGTGTTGAAAACTTGCTCGACGAAAGGAAGTTCCTTTGACCCCGAACGCGCTGCGTAAGCGTATCAGGTACAAAGTTCCATCAATTCCATAGGTTGCCCACTGCCCTCAACACTTCCAACTGTGTGACCTGTTGGGAGAGGTGAATCATAGTACATTGGCTCAGACTCACTCCTAGTTGGACTAGGTGGAAGCCTGGAACCACCACTGCTTGTTCCTAAACCAAAAGGATCAGGGACATGCTGTGTTGTAATAAGAGGAGTTGGCTATTTTAGCCTCCTCTCATAAGTGTGAGAAACTGGTGGTGTATAGTTGATGTTTGGAACTGTGATTATTGGTGTGTTTTGGGATACAACTGGGATTGTTGCATCTTCACCCTGTACCTGTGAAATCTTTGCAAGTACTTGAGGAAAAAGTGGTTTAACAACCCTATTGCCATCCTTATTCATGTTTTGAAAAACTTTAGGCTTAAGGCAACGGATTTTATAAACTCTTGTATGGGATTGCAGTTGAAATTCATTTAACACTGCTTGCACAAACTTTGGATACATCAAAATTTTGTTGAACTCTTTACATTGCCTTGCATACTTGTAAAATTACATTTAGACCAATTAAAAATCTTATCTGTGGCTAGACAAACAAAAGGGTAAGCCATTGTTGAACTGAATTGTTCATAAGAAGTTTTCTTAGGACTTAGGCAATGTAAAAGAGTATGTATTAAAAATCTCCAATGAGGACAGAAACCACTCTTTTTAAAAGTAGCCTTTTTGTCAGTGGTATCATACCCTATGGATGAAAGATTTTCATGAATTTCTGGCATGGGTAATGTGATGATACCATTGAGATCATCCAATTAGAGAATTCTCCTCAAGGATGACTCGGTAACATCAATAGTTACCCCATCCATTGTGGCTCTAAGAGCATCCATTTGTTTCATGTGTATCTCTATTTTCAATGGTTATGGGTGAACGAGTTCCAAAACTGTTTGATTTGAGAGATATAGATTGTGGGATTGAGTAATAAAGCATACCTTATATGAGTAGTATTTAGGAAATCCACAATCGATGAAAACAGACCACTCTTTTCGTTTGACTTTTCCAAATAGGCCACTTGGTTGTGCTCATCTGCAAAGGTGATAGGTGCCATAGTATCTTTTAATGAAAAATATGTTGTGTTAGTATGAATTGTATAGAGAACTCGCCAATTGAGAGAAAGAGATATATACTATTAGGGTTTAAGAGTTTTGCGCAAGAAAGATTATCTAAGGAAAAGATTTATCTTAAGAGAATAAGTTGCAAGTAGGAAAGTAGATAATCTTCTAAAAAATTTTACCCTATAAATATAGAAAGTAGTTACTCTCAACGGGTAGTAAAAATTTATTCTTGACACAACGGTTGTAACGACTAGATCAACGATGGTAAAAAATAACATCGGTGGAAACTATGAACTGGCGGTGGTAATTTTCATAAAGATTTTCAAGAGCGTTGGTAAGTAAAACATATGTAAATTTTGACTCTTATCATAGTTTTTGCAAACTATCACTATCAAGATTTGAGATGTCTTTACCATGAGCCATTTGCTATGGACTAGCCAACTCTTAATCATAAAGAATATGGTGAGTTGATAACCATAGAGTTTTGGTAAACTATCAACCATAAGCGGTTTGTTAAGTCTTTACTAGTAGCCGTTTGCTCTGGACTAGTTGATTCTTACGTAGATTAGACATGGTGAATCAATAACCATTTGTTGTATGTCTCAGTTACACACCTTTTATGATCAACTCCCAGCCAAGATTGGTTATGTACCTGCGGTTGGTAGAAGAATACAAAGAATATGCATAACCAACTTGTTTTAACCAAAGTTACTTTTAACCAAGCCACCATCCAAAAATATCTTTCCAAAGTCAACCCGATAATATCTATATTTACTTTTCAACCTACCAAAATAGGGAAAATAAATATATCCTTTAATGAACCCTTATAATCGACTTTGCCTATATAAAGGGCTCGACACATCATAGTCTTTATCAAACACATTCTAACTTACAAAATCCTAAACATCACCATGAGCAATCCTTCCAACATCATTGACATCTCCTCGATTCTCGAGGGGAGATTGTGATCGCTTCAGAGTCATCTTGAGAGGCCTCGGTGTGGGCGGGTTACTTTCAACTCGAACGCAAGCACTTCTTCCAAGAAGTCGGCAAGAAGGCGCCAATCTTGCACTGTTGCGGACACTGCACCTTCTCTTGAGTTCTACTCCGGTTCATCGGATGATGATGCCGATGATGATACTATTCCTTATCAAGGAGTTGCCAAGGGCTCTTACAAAAGCATTGGAAACATCTCTCAAACATGAAGCGGATATCCATACCGAGAAGCTGCAAGGCGCCAAGGCCTCCCCATAAGTTCTTGGTCTTGCTTGTCCAAGAATGCAGTCAACCTTTGAAAACAAGAGGAAGAGAGCACAGAAGAACAAGCATGACTATGAGGACAAGGGAAAAAAGCCAATGGAGTAGCTAGTGTAGGATGTGGTGGTGTAGGTTGTGTTAGGTATTTAACTTTTATGTTTTGATGGTGGTTGTAAGCACTCTTTGTTGTAATGAACCTTTCTTATGGAATTATATTTCTCTGTTTTACTTTTCCATTGTGAGAGTAACTTTTACCACTGCTTGCCTTTTTGTTTCCACTGTTAGCCTTATTTTCTGCATAAATATTAGTGGACAAGCAAAAATACAAGCACTAAACAGCAACACCTCCAATATATACAAGTAATCCTCCATACCTGCATATCACAAACATAAACCAAACACTGAAAGCATTGTTAAGATTAGCAGTGGTTAGAAAATAACTAGAAGTAGATTAAACAAAATTTCTGTTGGCAGTGGTTAAACCAGAACTAAACCACCCAGTCAACAAGTCAACTCCAAGTCATTAATCCGGCCACAAAAGTCAAAGACTTCATTTACTCCTCAACAACTTATACCTTCCCCACATTAACTTACTGAATCCAACTTAACTTTTATTTAAGAACCTATAACTCACAAACCACTCATATCACACGTACCCCAAAAAGTTTCTCTCTCAAAAACTTACCTTTCTCCAAAAAATCACCATGATTCATTCAAACCCTATCAATCTCTCATATGACAACTCCTTTTCTGATAGTGTTTGGGATGATTTTGTTCTGAACAATCCAGGTAGAGTGGAGAAAGAGGTGTTTGAAGAGGTTTCTTCAAGAAACAGAACTCATTTGGCCATAAGCACTACCCCTTCAGTTGTTGGTCCATCATCACTCCAAAGAGGATAGCTCAGATTCCATGTCAAGCTATATTTCTCCATATGAAAGCACAAATGATGAAACATCTGCAAGAGTCCTGAGTGTGCCTCCCTTGTCTGTAGTAATCCCTCCGGAAGAGCCGCAAGCACCACCTCTCTACCATTGTTGTGACACCACCACGAGGGTCCTTCATCATCCTCACCACCTATCGGAGGAAGGTGATTGGGCTAGCATGCCCCAAAGTGTGGAGGGTGATTGAAGGTCGGCGCCAAAGTGATGCTGAGTGGGCCTTTCCTAAAGCCTTAGGTGGTAGTTGGGGTTAGGTTGTGAAGCTGTGACTTTGTTGGTTGTGTTAGGAAGTGGTCATGTGAAGTAGTCTTTTGGTTGTAAGATCCATGGTTGTAATCTCGCATTCTTAAATGCGACTTCGAATAAAAATAATACCATATCTTTTGCTTTAAATTCCACTTGCATCATCTTGATTGTCATTTACTTCATTTATGCGCAAAAATCTACGTGTTGTTTGCAGTTTTTAATGACCCTTTACAAGTAACTTTTCCATTAACTCCACCTCAAAGTCGACAATTGTCCATCATAATGTTCAAAACTTGAGAGATAGGACTTGTTGCCGGTCATGTGCCTTGAACATCCACTATCTGTGTAGCCTTGATCGATTTCTTTGTCCTTGGATGTTCTCGCACATATAAGAAAGGAGTTAGTTTCCTTTGAGACCCAAGCCATGATTGACTTGGATGCGCCTCGTGTATCAATATAGTTAAATCTATCAAAGGTCATTGATACACCATTAGGATTGGTTGTTGAGGAAATTCCTTTGGTTTCCATTCCCAACGTCTTTGAGGCCTTCTGACATTTCCATGTTACCCTTGGTCTTGTTTAAAACCCTTGCGGTGGGAACTTTTGGTGGCGATGAAGTAGCTTCTTTGGTTTAGATTTAGGTACCCTTTGTTTGGTTATATTGAACCCTTTTATCGAGAAAAGACCTTTTCCTGTTTGTGCAGATTTTGCAAAAGTTGTTTTGGCTTTTGCACTTGTATGAGTGATTTAGGGTGAGCGATGTTACGATTCAAATTTTACATCAAACCATAACACAAAGTGGGCGTATAAGTGGAATTCTAGAGAGAAAGTTAGAGGTTTAGGGAACTTAGTGAGAGAAAGTGAAAGATATTATTATGAGCTCCAACTCTCTACCTTGGGAGGTAGAGAGTATTTATAGTCTTACATAAAGCGCCACACAACGGGTGTGGATTAGGCATACGGTGGGTAAAGACCCGTCCAGTCCTCCACGGTGTTACTTAACTAAATACTACTTAACATAAAATAACTATGACTACGAGCTTTCTAATGATTACATATACTTGAGGTGACCGATTCTTTAATACACGGAATTTCTAATTCCTAACAATCTCCCCAAGGAGGTCACCTCAAACATATACTAAAATTACATTGAATACAAACAGATATTACATTAACAATTGTTCTTGCATTCTTGATGTAGTACTTTGCTCAAGCTCGTAGTCATTGATTCTTCTCATTGCATGTTTGGTTACTCCAAGTGGAGGTCTTTTCTTGATCCACGTGATAATAAATTTGAGCCGACTTTTGAGATCATCGACTACTAAAAATCTACGAGACATCCATTGTGGTGTTGGTATTATATGATGTTGTGACATTCGGACCGACATGCTCACATTACGGATCATGAAATCTTCTCATCGAGTAGTGGAAGCTTTCGTTGATTCATGATATTGGCGGCGTAGCGAAGCATGGAGTGAAAATATCGAGTCATTGATGCACTAATCATGATTTCTTTTGAGATGAATGTGTTAAGTGAGCATGCGGCTATGGATTGACCGCTTCATTACGATCGACTACAAGCGTCGGGTGTACTGCGTACAACGATTAGCAATAAATCGCACGAAAGTGTCTTTGATCACTTCGTTGAATTGAGTACACGCCCACGGTTCCCCGTTGATTAGTACAATCTTGCCTGTGATCGGTAAGATTCGAAGAATTTCCTTGACGGGGTTTCGCGGTTGCTCTAGTTGTTCTCAAACCGAACGTTCTCAAAGAAGACAACACGGGTGAGTGAACCGTGAATAGAAATTCACGATTGATGAAAAGATATTTGAAAAACAATCGTGTATTGCTCAATAGAAATTGTTTTGCAATACAACGAAGGTTTTAATGAAAATCAATTATCAATCATAAAACACCTTTGATTTGAAATATCCGTATACGGTCGATTTGCTAAGGAAAAGAGTTTTAAGCACAACGACCGGTTTTCAAAGGTATCCGTCAATCCATAACTTGAACCGAGATTGATTCAAAAGATTGAATCTCCCATTGTTTACATTCGGTTGTCACATGGTTGATCTATTGAATAGATCTCACATGCCACCCACCAGGAGCTTGTTTGATGTTGGCTCGAAGGCTTTCCATCTTCATTGTGAATATGTTAGCATATCACTCGGATGTTCAGCAATACCACAAGGATAATCGTGGGACTCAAGATATAATCTCTCTTTCCACATTGAGTGAAGCAGAGTCTTCATTGAAAGTGTCCTAATGAGATTTATAGATGATCTCGTGGCTCTAGACTCAATTTGTGCATATTTGGATCTGTCTTGGGAGACTAGGGAGAGGTCTCCTTCTTCAATATCAACAATCTCTAAGAGAAAGTCGATAGATAATGTCGGTTCCCGTGAGAATGAAACAAGTCCTTTTAAGAGGAACTTGAGTGGTTTGGAAAGTTGAAGTGCGGTCGTCCTTTGGGTCCATGACGTCTTGTCTTCAATACCGATGTTACCATCGGTAGCATATGAATTGAACCCGGTTTACGCCCTAAGGTTGAATAAATGGAGGGCTATTTGTTTTCACCCTTTTCTCATTCAATTCTTTTAATTCTTCAACCCTTGATTGCTTACGAGACTTCATAGCTAGAACCTTGTTGGGTTTATTCCAATACTAGCTCGGTCTCGATCCGCACTCTTCCCATATCTCATTTTCTCCTTTTATCATCATACCTAAGAACTCTACACTAACTAGTGGATTGTCCTGGGTAGATCCCTCCGGTTACGGCGGATCATGGGAACCAATACCTAACCTTATCATCCTTATATCACCGTACATAAAGTAAAGTTGGTGGTCTATTTGGAATTGTTCATCGCCATTGGAACCAATTGAAAACCATTTGAAAATCAATCGGATACTTGTGATATATTATCAAAACATTTTGTACTGAATTGTTTTTGATATTTTTAGAACGAGAACTCCCCTCAACATGTGCATCAAATATTTGAAATCATTTTGCACATGGAGGTAAGAGAAAGAATTAACTTCTTTGATTACCATTTTCTAAAGATATCAACATCACTTCCTAATCAAGACAAGTAGATAAAGCATTTTGGGGAAGGATGAGATTTTCATAATTTGCTCCCCTCAATATGTGCCTCGAGATTTGAAAAGAGTTTTGCACATACTAGAGGAACACGCACATTGAGATAAGTGATCACGTTATACATCATAGGTTTAAGATAGATGCTCCCCTCAACATGTGCATGGAAAATTTGAAATCGTTTGTCACATGTGGGAAGGAGAGCATGTTCATCCTTATAAAACCATTTCCCTTATTATCGGTTTAAATCCAATTTAAATCACACATTCTCCCCGATCACAATTATCAAATCATTTGAGATTTGTGATCTCTTATAATTTAAATTGATTTTGAAAGCTTTTAAGGAGAATTGTGACTTGATTATGAAAGCGTTTTAAGCGATAAGGATCGGATTTAAAGACTTTAAACTCCATTGGTAAAACATGCATGAATATCTTTTGAAAACAATTTAATGCCAAATAACTTTTTAATTTAATTGAAATCATTCTCCCCTCAATCAATGACATAGGTTGTTGATTGAGAGATTGATATTTTGACAAATAAGTCCGAGATGATTATCAAATATAGAGTCGAGTTATTTTCAAAACAATTTGTTTCAATGAGATAACATGTTAATAGAATCGAGCATGGAATTTAGAAAGCGTGATAAAGTATGGCTCTGTTCTTTCTTTAAAAAGCGGGTTCTTGCACGAGATGACAATAAACCATTGTTTCTCTTTCTCCCAAAAAAATTTTTTTTTTTGATTTTTTTTTTTTTTTTTTTTTTTTTTTAATAAAATTCGAACAATATCTAAAGTCCGTGTCATTCTTTGAATGACAACACAAAAACCGTAGATATTATCGAACCGAGAAAAACATGACAAATTGACAATATTTTTGAAGATTTTCAAAATTTTCAAATTTTATGGATTTTGAGAGTTTATATATATATATATATATATATATATATATATATATATATATATATATATATATTTGAATAGATATTTACAAGATATAGATGAAGGAAACCTTTTACTCCTCGTCTTCCTCACGAAGGCGTTTGAGTGTTTCGGTTGAAGGCTTTTCAAGCCAAGTCGTGGAAGAATAAACTCAAAACGTTCTCTTGGAAGAGCTTTGGTGAAGATGTACGCTAGCGGTATTCGGACCTCACAAAATAGAGTTCCACCACACCTTTTCCACTTGTTCACGATGAAATGATGTCGAATGTCGATATGCTTTGCTCTTGAGTGTTGAGCGTTGTTGCATGAGAGCAATAGCACTTTATTATCACGATGCGGAGGATTTTGTTGAATTCAAAGCCATAGTCGGATAATTGAGATCTCATCCATAAGATTTGAGCACAACAAGATGACATGGCTATGTATTCAACCTCTGTAGAGGAAATAGAAGTACTCATTTGCTTCTTTGAGGACCACTAACAAGCTTATCACCCAAAAGCTGGGCACCTCGGATGTACTTGACGAGTATCTTGACACCTGCATGATCGGCATCTGCATAGGTTGTTAGTGACATACCGGTGTCCTTGGTGCCAAGACCCATATTGATGGTTCCTTGGAGTACCGAAGACCCGTTTAACCGCTTCAAGGTGCTTTTAGTAGGCTTAGCACGGTATCTAGCACACATGCAAGCAATGAACAAGATGTACGGTCTACTAGCGTTGAGGTACATCGGGGATCCAATCATACTACGATATTTCGTTTGGTCAATCATGATCCACAGTGGTCCTCATCTAGTTTGGTTCGATCAATCATGGGGGTGTCAACAGGTCACTTGAATCAAATGCAAATTTCTTTAAGATCTCTGTTGCATATTTAGATTGATTTATGAAAATGCCTCGGGACTTTGTGAAATTTGTAATCCCAAGAAAAATGACATTTGTCCCATCATTGACATTTGAAATTTTGAACTCATTTCATTTGAAAAACGATCACATTCCATTGGGTGCATCGAGGCAAAATAATATCATCAACATAAATTTGAACATGAATTAAATGTTTGCGACTTCACGGTGAACAATGTTGGATCAAGCTGCTCCTTTGCTAAATCCGGTAGATAGAAGAAACTTTGTGATGTGTCATACCATGCCCTTGGAGCTTGCTTTAAACCGTAAAGAGCCTTCTTCAAGCGATAAAGCGTGAGTAGGATGCTCTTGATTTACAAATCCTTGGGTTGGTGGCGTGAGCGACTTCTTTAAGGTCTCCGTTCGAAATGCCGTCTTCGCATCCATCGATGAACTACCATGTTCTTACTAGAAGCATTAGCCAAAAGATTACGATTGCCTCGATTCGAGCAAGCTGGAGCAAAAGATTCTTCAAAGTCAATACCCTCCTCTTGGCGGTATCCTTTAGCAACTAATCGAGCCTTGTTCTTCAACACATCACCATGCTCATCAAGTTTCACTTTGAAGATCCATTTAAGAGCAATAATCATTGCACGATCTGAGGCGGTACTAACTCCCATACATCAAGTCGATCAAACTCATGAATTTCATCTTGCATGGCATTGAACCGACTATCTTCATTCATGGCGGTTTTAACATCTTTTGGTTCGATCTTAGATAGTACGGAGTTGAAGAAACACCATAAGGCATCGGTTGCAAGTTGTTTTCGTGTTGATACGGGCGAGAGGATTTCCAATGATGTTGTCCAATGGATGATCGTGAGTCCATTTTCTAAGGTGTTCATGTGGCGGTTGTTGAGGGCCGAGGTAGCGAGTCGATGTCTCACGAAGAAGATGGTTCGATGATGATTCGAGGAGCAAATATGTTTTCAAATGGAGCATCTTGAGGAGTAGCAAAGGATTAACTTCATCATTGATGCGAAGCGGTTCCATGATGTACATTTGAAGAATGATGATTTGTTGATGAGGCGAAGGATCGGCGGTGCTTCTTGACTTAAAGATATTGAGGCGAGGATTGACTTCATTCACGGGAATATGAGCGGTCTCTGTTGTAGAATCGACACCTCATTAGTACTTGGGTCATAAAGTTCATCAAACATAGGATCAAACAATTTCTTTAAATCATCTTGGATGGAGGTACATATGGAGTTTCTTGAGAAGAGTTTGGAACAAGGGATGAACCAATGGGATTGTTTTGAAGTGCGGGTCTGGCTGGATTGTTCAGAGCCATTTGACCGATCGACTCATCAAGCGTAACGTGAATTGTTTCCATGATATTTCGGGTTCTTTTGTTGTAGATTCGGTATCCCTTTTGTTTGGAGCATACCTACAAATACTCCAATGTCCTTTAGCTCTAAGTTTGCCTAAGTCTTGTCCTCATTAGTTGGATAACACAATGCACCAAACACACGAAGGAAAGAGATTAGGTTTTCTTTTGTGGACAAGTTCATATGGAGTTTTCTATGAAAAGTGTGAATCATGGAGCGATTTTGTGTGTAGCATGCGGTGGCAATAGCTTGACCAGGAGAAACATTGGAACCTTTGAGTAAATCGGCATTGTTCTAGCGGCTTCTACAAGAGTTCGATTTCGTCTTTCAACTACACCGTTACGTTGAGGAGTTCGTGGAACACTTCTTTGATGGTTGATTCAACGCTTTCATAAAATTCTTGAGTTGTTTGTTGACAAACTCGGTTCCATTGTCTGTTCGGATTATTACATTGTTTTGTTAAGTCGAACTGCAATTTGTTTGATGAGTTTGATGATGATATCGGAGTTTCATCCTTTGTCCTTAAGAACTTGACCCGGTGAATCTAGAGTAATCATCAATCACAACTAACACATATTTCTTCCCGAAGATATTCGCACTCTCATTGGTCCACATAAATCCATATGAATTGTATGAAGAACTTACGTGTGAGTTAGTAGGTTTGGGTTTATGGGCATACTTCTTGCTTTTTCCCAATTGACATCTTTGAACAAAGATGATCCTTTTCATACTTGAGTCTAGGTAAACCTACAACTAAGTCCTTTACGGTGAGATCATTGATGGTGCGAAGTTCAAGTGATTGAGGCAGCGATGCCACAACCATGACTTTGTTTTAGAAGCCTTTGACAACAAGCAAATTGGAGAAGACTTCATCATATCTTCGATAGAGATGGTGTATAGATTTGAACCACGTGAACCTCTTAAAGTTCCTTACCATCAAGTTCTCTAACGAAGCGGTATGTTTTCGAAGGCTACTTCTAGATCGAATCGCGAATTGACCAACAGAGAACAAGTTATGTCCAAGACCTTCTACATAGTAAACCACGGAGATAACACTTTTGCCAACAACATAGTCTCCATAACCCATGATTGCACCGAAATGATCGTTCCCGAATCTAAGCTGTCCCGATGAATTTGCTCACGAAGTTCATGAGCATGACCGGTCGCATGATCATATCTTGGAGCGACTGAGTCCGGTACCACGAGCGATTTGAGCGATCTGCGGTTGAACACGAGACAAGAATGGATAAGCTGGATAATTGGGATCCCCATGCAAGAATGGGTTCCATTTGGTTAGTAACAATGGTTGGAACACCCGCATCGAAATAGAAGCATTCATATCGAAATTAAGGCAATGGAATCATTGTGAATAGATATAGTACTAATGTACGTATTAGCCACATTCACGGTGTGCTCACTTCTTAAGGAATAGTTCTACCGGTAGGCATCCATTTTCTAGTGGGCATTGTCGATTAGTCTTATGACCAACGGTAGCCAATAATAACCTATCTTACTAAATGTTCTTCTGTGGGTTTCCTTTGTTTTCTAACTTTCTTTCGTTTTGCCTTTTAGCCTTCTTAGCATGAATTTTAGCATTAACAATATTAATTGGACAATTAACATCATTAGGCAAAACATTAACACCACATTCATGATTAGAAAGCGAAATTCAAGCGGACATCAATACAAGGTTTGCAAATAGTATCGAATTGAATTAATTACGATGCGCCTATGGCTAATACTAGAATCAACACGATTCGTTTTATTCGGTTCAAACTTAAAGTTCCTAGATTGTTCTTCTACTCTTTTCCGGTGCACATTCTTAGCTTGCGAGGTCCTATCATTCCTTGTATTGTCTTGAGACTTTGACTGCTCCCTTTAATGTCATGATTACTCTGTAGAGGAATGGGAACATTAGTTGGTTTACTACTCTTTGCATCACTGTTTAGATGTGTTGGGATCTGAACTACATGCGAGCACACTAAGGTTCACTTTCTTAAAACTAGAAGTCTTTGGGATTTGTACTCCTAGAAGGCACGCTTGAGTTCTCTTTCTTAGCATTGACAAATCGGAATCGACCTACTTAAAGGCACACTAAGGTTCACATTGAAAACATTGGGCATCGAATGAATATCATACTTGGCATTAGGCATCGAACATGGAATCAAAGGATTAACTCTCACCTAAGGACTTTGGGCATATTGTGATCAAGCATTCTAGGATTTCTTGAGATCGTTTGGCATATAAGCATGCATGTCCGATTGCATTATCATGAGGTTTCTCTAACTTATCCTCTTCAACAATCTCACGTAGACATTCTAGGCAATCCTTAAGGGATGAGAAGTATGTTTGAACAACAAGTTTGTTGTTCACGAGATGAGGAGGACATATTTCACTGAGACAAAGCATATTTATTACAAGGGTGAACCTTTGATACACCATTCTCCCCATTGGTCATTGGCATTTTCCTTTTACGACTCTTGATTCTCAATTTCCTTTTGCAATGAACCTATTTGTTCGTTATTTTTGTTCTGAGTGACCTTTATTGATTCAAATAACTCATTGAAATGACGTTTAACCTTTTCATTTTCTTCTAGAAAACTTTCGTTTTCCTTTTGTAATGCATTTACTAGGTTTTGAAGATGAAACGTTTGAGAATTTCGAGAATCTAAAGGAGGAGGCATTTGGGAGCTGTCATATTGTTCGTTTGACCCTTTAATTGAGAGATTTGGGCTTTCAACTTTCGATCGTGTTGCAATGAGCTAGAATCTGTTCATCACGTTTGTTAATTTGAAAAGCGCATCAAACTCGGAGCATCGAGGATGTCTTGATATTTGAAGTTTTGACATTTTCTTTAAGATGTTGATATTTTAGTTGTAAATTAAAATGCTCAACTTCTAGTTTAGAAAAATGTTTAACCAAATTGTCGTGATCATCGGTTCAATTTTCTCGTTTAGTTTAGAATTAGTTTTTCAAGCTCAATGACACGATCATGGGAGACTTTCGAGGCAACAGATAATTCATGAAATTGGGAAGCATTAATGGAACAATTTGTAGCGATGAAAAACACATCTTGAGCAATACATTGAAATCGGGTTCTCATTTAGTGTATGCAAGTTCTTCCTCTCAATCTCATTATATTTTAGTGCTCGCTCATAGTCACTAACCTCAACTATCATTGCATCAAATTCCTTTTCCATTCCCTTAATATCGATTATCTATCCCTTTTAAGACTCTCAAAGTGATCTTTTAGAAGTTTAAAGAAAGGCATGACCTCGAGTTAAATAACATTCTTTCATTTGCTCAAAACCCTTTCTCCTTGATTATACAAGTGGGTGTGATCCTTTTCTTGCAAGTTTTCTCAAAATCAACAAATAGTTGAAAGATAACATATTGGCTAATTAAGGTCTTGCTTTTAGTGGCAATTGTTCGAGGAACAAGATGCATTGGTGTATTAGGAGGATACACGGTCGCTCTAGGCATTTTCCAAAGGGAGGGTTTGTTTCAACAATATTTTACGCTACGCTTATCTAAGTCCATTTTCCGAACACTTGTTCGGAGTCAACAATGTTTGAGGCTTAAACATGTTCAAGGAGATCAATTCTCCTTTTTGTAGTCATGGGGAGTGATAATTACTTTCTTCTCTTTGCATTTAGGATCATTTAGTTTCTTATTCATTTTCTCCTAGTGATTTCATCTAATTTCTTATCTTCCTCTGTGCACTCAAAGCAACTAGGTTTCTGTCTAGGTTTGAGAATCTCATTGCCATCATAGATCACACTTTGAGTTGCTTTTGCTATCTTCCGTACTCGGGGTTGGGTTTATCTATAATGGGAACACTATGCTTATCGCTTAGAACTCTATGCTTAGTGATCATGTGAGCGATCGAATGGTGTTCCTTGTATGTACAACTTGTTTTCAGTTTGTTTTCAAAGTTTTGATTAGAAAAATCTTTCAAGAGTTTTGATTCCTTTGCATTAAATTCTTGCTTAAGCATTTTCACATTTTCTTGAAGTTCTTGTTTTTGCTTAGCAGTTTTAGAAAGCTTTTCTTGCAAGGAATTTAACTCTTGTTTCAATACTTCTTCTCGAAAATTACTTTTCTAATGATTATGCGCACTTGGTCGTCCATTTCACGCTCACAGTGGTCAACTCAAATTTTGCACGTTGTTCATAAATAGCAACACGTTCTTTATAGGCATTTAGTTGAAATTACAGAATCATCGGGGCACATGCGGTGTATTCATCAAAGACATAGTCATTGTTGATGCGAAGATGCATCACTTGGTACAACTTCACTTTCACTTTGTTTCACATATTGATCATATGGGACAACATTGATATTACCCATATTTTCAATATTTGATTCAATAGTTTGATTGATAGTACTTTGTCATGCATCTTTTGCACATCGACATCATCGTATAGTTTTAGTACCTCGAGATGAGTTTGTCTTTGGATGGGCCAGCTTGTGGTGAAGAAGAGACCTTGGGAGAGACCATTGGAGAAATGCTAGCCATAAAATTGTGTGTGCGATGGGTCCATCATCCACATCAGTCGTATGCATCACAATCGGCGACTTGAAAGGCATTCGATGATTGTGACCTATCTCTGAATAAATTGCTCATCCACATCGCATCATAGGTCTTGGCATTGCCCTCGACAAGAAACAACAATTCCTCTTCATCAAAGCGGCACCATTATCACGAGCTTGTACAAGCGACATCTTATCTCTGAAAGTAATCGGCGATTACGTGGACGTTTTGGAGATGTGCGGTTCCTTGCAATGTGTCCTCACCACCACGGTTATAACATTTGATCGGCTTAGCTTGACCTTGATTACCATTCCTTCCTCGATTACGATTACCAACATAACCTCTACCGCTCCACCTCTTCTTTGATCATCTTGTCTTTCTGAGCTGGTTGCACCACGATCCTCCCATCTTTAACGGTAGCTTGATTGTGTGGGTTAGATCTCATTACGAGGTTGTTGTTGGTTTGTGGGAGAGAATTCATGTTTTGACTAATCGGAAGAGCTAGTTGATTAATGATGTTACCAGCGTGTGCATCGGCATCGACTTGTTTGAACATAGGATCGGGAATGAGTTTGTGATTACCATTACCCATGGGTATGACTTGTGAGGCTTTGGTTGTGATTCCGATGTTTGAGTAGAAAGCGGTTGAGTCATTAGATGAGCTTGTTTCTCCTGGTTGGTTTTGAGCGATTAAGAATCATTTTTCAAACATAGCATGTCTCTCATTACGAAGGAGGAAGGCATAGAGTTGCTCATAGTTTGTATTCTTCAATCCTTTAGTGAGCTTCACGAGGTGACAAACTTGTGCCATTCGGGATTCATGTTGTTCACAAATTTTGAGTTCGGTGAATGTTAGGCATAGTCATTCGATGTTCCTCATATCATTCACCAACTTATGAAATCTCACATAGTACTCATAGACACTCTCATCGGTTTCATCTTGAAGTGTTCAAATTCGTCATAGAGTTGTGACTCTCTGTCTTCCATAGTTAATTGAGAACACGAGAGAAGCATCTTGACATTATCCCATCGCCTTTGCTTGGTGTTGTGATTGATCGACTTGTAGATGTCTTTAGGAAGACCTTGAAGAACAATGTTAGAAGCCACGATATCGACATCGAATCTCTTTTCTCCTTATCATCAAGCTCATCATACATCTTTGGTGCATCCATTCCGTAAATCGAGTTCCATCTTGATGATATCAAGTACATCTCTAGTCGTCTCAACTCGATCGGTCCTTCATCAATGGATTTGAGAATGTTGACACCATTTTCCTTTCAAGGCGGTACAATCGATTCGTTGAGCCCAAGAATCGTAGTCGATTACATCAAGCATGGGTGGGCGAGTATCGAACCATTGCTTGAACATCCTCGGCAGCAGTGGAGATGATTGTAGAAGCGTTGGTAGACATGATGACAAATTAAGCGGGATTTTATAACTCTATGATTAAACCGGAAATAGATTCTTTCACGGATTTTACTAAATCAGAGAAAACCGTAAAGAAATCACCCAGTCGCTAGAAAATTATGCACCAAGTCGCTATCTTCTAATTCGCTATTCCACCAAGTCGCTAAAGTCCCAAGTCGCTAAACAAAAGACAAGTCGCTAAATAGCAACTCGCTAAGCCTCTAGTCGCTAGCAAAATTTTGGCGACAATTAAGCTAAGATACAAGTCGCTAAGGAATCAAGTCGCTAAATAGCAACTCGCTACTTACCAAGTCGCTAACACCAAGTCGCTACCGTAGTGGAGCATCCACTACTTGTCTTGTTAGTCGCTAGGCCTAAGTCGCTAACTCCACTAAGCGTAACTCGCTACAAAATGTAAAGCAAGTCGCTAGCAAGAAAGAAATCCGTAGGTCAAGTCGCTAGCAAGAAAACATCACAAACATCACTTTTCAATCCAAAACAACCCAACCAAGATGATTCAAGCTTACCAAATGAAAACCTAAACACTTGTGATGATTCTAAACATAAAAGTACTAACAAAATCCAAGCTTTAACACAAGAAATCAACCAAATGATGCACAAATCACTAAACTTTTCAAACTCAAAACCACCTAAAACCACTAGAAATCCAAAGATGTGCAAGATATGATCTAACCATGGCTCTTGATACCAATTGTAAGATATTGGTTTTCACTTACACATCAAACCATAACACAAAGTGGGCGTATAAGTGGAATTCTAGAGAGAAAGTTAGAGGTTTAGGGAACTTAGTGAGAGAAAGTGAAAGATATTATTATGAGCTCCAACTCTCTACCTTGGGAGGTAGAGAGTATTTATAGTCTTACATAAGCGCCACCACAACAGGTGTGGATCGGGCATACAGATGGGTAAAGACCCGTCCGTCCTCCACGGTGTTACTTAACTAAATACTACTTAACATAAAATAACTATGACTACGAGCTTTCTAATGATTACATATACTTGAGGTGACCGATTCTTTAATACACGGAATTTCTAATTCCTAACAATCTACGGTTTATTTTCCCATCTGTAACATTAGTGTGAAACTCAAAAGGCAAACTTCTTAGAAACTTCCAATTGAGGTCTTCCTTTTCTACCTCAATTCCAAACACAGTCAATTGTGTGACAATCTTCTGGAGTTTGGTGAAGATACTGTCAAGTGAGTCATTGCTTGAAGTAGAGAAGTTTTCATAACTTTGCTTCAACAATGTCTTTTGAGTCTTTTAGTAGCATCATTGCCACCAAACACCGAGCAAATCTCTTCAAAAGTTCTTTTCTTGTCTTGAACTTGCTAAAAGCAATGATCCGGTCTTTAGGAAGAGTCATTAGTAACAAACTTCGGCCTTTGGTCATTCTTCTTCTTTGCTCTTTCATCATTAGTCTCGGTACAAAAGCGTACAACTTATGTGTCACCAACTTTCTCGGTCTTCTTCACGGACTTGAAAGAATCACCGATTAAGATGATCTCCCATAGAGCATAGTCTTGTATGAGAAAGTATTGCTCAATCATTATCCTCCACATCTCAAACTCATTAAGTTTGAGCTTAGGAAGCCTTGGAGCGAGTTGAGTTGGTTGTTTTCCATCTCCATTGATTTGAGTGAGTTGGTTAAGCTTATTCCTTGGATCTTCTAAATCAAAGTATCAGAACCTTCACTCTGATACCACTTGATGTATCTAAACACACACCTTGTGTTAGTGATACTTTGAGTTATATTAATAAGCACGCAGAATATACTTAGTAATACTTAGAAGATGGATTATATGATGTAATGTAAGTGAGAACAATGTAACACAAAGCTTCAATATTATTATGAATAATACGAGTGATCTTGCTTATCACTAGGGTTACACCTTGAAGCATACGTTCCAAGAACAATGACCTAGGATCTCCTTTTATAGCACAAGAAGTCCTTTACAAGATAAGTATAATGCTAACTATATAGAATATACACAAGATCTTTTCTATACTTATCTATACACGAATACATAACAATTATCCTAATAGCATTGGTAATAATATGTACTAGCAGTGGTAATGTGTTTCCACTGCTAATGCATTCTTCAGCAGTGCCTTTCACAAGCTTATCAGTGGTAACTGTTATTATTATTCCCAACACCACCTATATTTGAACAATTATTATTTGTGACTCCTTTTTTTTTTTTGTAAAAAGTGAGTTGTCAACTAACCCCATGGTATAGTTGTTTTTAATTAAAAATGCTTTAAGTCTATCATACCAAGCCTTTGGAGAGCTTTCTTTAATTTGTATACATGATTAGGTTTTTCAAAATCAGCAAAACCTGAAGGTTGAGATACATAAACTTCCTCATTTATAAAGCCATTAAGAAAAGGACTTTTGACGTCAATTTGAAAGAGTTTAATATCATGAGCACAAGCATACGCAAGAAGTATTCTTATAAACTCAAATCTAGCAATGGGAGCATAGGTCTCATCAAAGTCAATACCTTCTTGCTAGTTGTATCCTTGAGCAACAAGTCTAGCTTTATTTCCAGACATGATACCGTTTACATCTAATTTGTTTTTATATACCCAGTTCGTTCTAATTACTTTTTGGTGTTTAGGTGGAGGGACAAGTGTACAAACGTTATTAGAAACAAATTGATTTAATTCCGCTTGCATAGCCATAACCCAACTTTCGTCTTTAATAGCTTCTTGAGTGTTTTTAGGTTCTAAAGTTGACACGAAACAAAAGAGACTACTTTGGTTTTGAACTGGAGACCTTAAAGTTCTTTCATATATTTTTCCTATGACATCTTCTACAGGATGATCTTTAGACTCTTTAACATTGACAATTTCATTGTTTAATAGTTCATCTTCCTTGCTTTCCTTTTCTTTTATTTTTAAGATTTCACTTTCGATTAACTCGTCGTCTACAAGAGGTAAAGAAGTTTTAGGGGGACTCATCATCGAATTTGACATTTAAAGACACTTCAAATTTCATGGTTTCTTTATTTAGTATCACGTATGCTTTACTATTACAAGAATATCCTAAGAAAATACCTTAAGTCGATGTAGGGTCGAATTTGGTTAGGTATTCTTTTGTGTTAAGTATAAAACTTTTACTACCAAAGACTCAAAAGTGTTCTAACGAAGACTTTTTGCCTCGTAACAACTCGTATGGAGTTTTTCCTAATAAAGGTCTAATTAAGACTCGGTTTAAAATATAAGTGGATGTGTCGACGACATTGCACCAAAATGTTTGAGGAATAGATTGCTCATTAATCATGGTGCGACTCATTTTTTGTAATGTTCGATTTTTCCGTTCAACTACCCCATTTGATTGTGGAGTACGAGAAGCCGAGAAATTGTGAGAAATACCATTAGCATCACAAAAGGCTCCGAATTGTACTTCGTTATCAAATTCCCGGCCATGATCCGTTCGGATAAACACAATAGGATTTCCTAGTTGTCTTTGAATTTTTCTACTTAAGATTTCGAAGTGATTTAAAGTCTCAGTTTTATTTTGACAAAACTCTAGTCCATGTATACCTAGAGTAATCGTCTACTATAACCAAGGTATAGAAGTTTTCTCTGTAACTTTGGATAGCCGACGGACCGAATAAATCCATGTGTAAAAGTTCTAGACATTTTGATGCAGAAACCATATTCTTAGCTTTATGACTAGCATGGACTTGTTTTCATATTTTAATTTAGGTAGGTTTCTTACGAGCTCTTTAGATGATAGCGATTGAAGAAGTCACATATTGGCGTGATCCAATCTTCGATTCCATAAGGTCGAATTATCATCCATAGAGGTGAGACAAAGTTTATCTTTTGGTTCGTTTCTGATTTTAATAACGTAGACGCCATGTTTTCTAATACCTCTTCCTACAGTAATACCATTTTTCAAGATTTTACTACCGATTTCGCTAAAGAGAACGTTGCACTTTTTATCACATATTTGACATATACTTAGTAAATTAAAGTTTAGGTTTTCTATGTGACATACGTCATTAATGGTCAGGGAATTGTGAGAAATTGTACATTTTCCAATGATTTTGATTTTACTATTGTCAAACACCACATTTCCTCCGTTAAAGGATTCGTATATGGAGAACAACGCTTTATTGCCGGTCATATGCCTTGTTCACCCGCTATCCTTGATCCATTCGTCCAAATCCAAGTCTACCTTTAGGCACACCTAAGACAACAAACAACTCAAAATTTTGGTCCCCATTTGTTCATTGGTTAATTGGTGTTATACAATTCATTCATATGATGCATGTATGAAGACGGCGTAAAGGTATTCCAAGGTACGTAGTTTTGGAATGGAAAACCATTTTGTGAGTTACCATTCCAGCCAATTTGATTATGATTACTTTTAGGAAAAACATTATTTGACCTTTTATCGACTTGTTTGGTTTGGAAACCAACGGGGGTTTGCTCTTCAATAGACCTTGATCTTCTTTTAAAGAGGGTGGTTTTTTAACATTCCTAACAGTAGCATTGGGTGTTTTATTTTTATTAACGACAACAAATTTGGTTCTAGAAGAGATGGTTGCGTTATTTTTAACCTTTACTGTTGCAGATGCCCGGATCCCTTCATTTTCACTAGCCGGATCCCTTTTCAAAGGATCCGCCAGATCTGGCAAATCAGTAGCTACTTTTTCAGTTGCTTTAACAAATTGTGTTTCCTTAACTTCTCTAGTTGACGCAATATGTTCCTGAATACCTAGACCCTTTTGATTATTACCTGTTTTAACACTATCAAGTATTGTATCAAGGTAATTTGTGCTTAGTCTAGCAACTTTAGAATCAAGGTGATCAACCAATGTTTGAAGTTCTACACAAATTTTGCATTCACCACTTACTTCCTTTCTTTTTTCTAGTTTCTTTAATTTTTCTTTTAGTTCAAAAACTTCTTTTTCTAAAAGTCCATTTTTAGTTTTCAAAAGATTGTTTTTGTTTATTACATTGAGACTAATTTTGCAAAGTTTTTTATATTCTAGGTGTAATGACTCATCGTCTAGAGATGGACTACTATAGTAAAGAGAGTTGGAATATACCTCGTTCGAGTCCTTGGCCATAAGACAAGTTTCTTTCTTATCTTCTTCACTCATTCCCCATGAGCCGCTTACAAGCGCCTTTTGTTCGTCGCGTTTAGGACATTTACCAATGAAGTTATTTGGATCCCCGCACTTGAAATAGTGCTCATCCTTCACCTTCTTATCATCTTTGCTTTTCTGAAAACCTTTCTTGTCATCATAAGGTTGCTTGACATATCTTCTTTTTCTTCAAAAGAATTTCTTGAAGTCTCGTGCCGCCATTACATATTCTTCATCTTCACTTTTCGAGGATGAGGTTTCTTCATCACTAGAGACTTTCTTGGCTTTCAAAGCAAGATATTTATATTTCTCTTTCTTTTCCTTCGACACCTCGAAGTCTTTGGAAAGTACGAGCTCATAGAGTTTTAAGTTGCCTATAAGTTCATCGAGAGTGGGATCGACAAATCTTTGATTCTTCATCAAGTGCTTGTAAATCTCTGGACATGATTACGACTCAAAAAAGACTCATCAAGTGCTTGTAGTGAAGTAATAATAGTATTAAAATAGCAAATGCATTATCAATACTATCATCATCCAATATTAAAAATTGTTCATATTGTTGAACAAATAAATCAATTTTGTTATTTTTCACTTGTTGGTTTCCTTGGTGTGTTACGACCAAAGAGTTTCAAATTTCTTTAGCGGTTTTATGCATAGAGATTCTTTCAAATTCCTTTTTGGGTAAGGCATTGTATAAAACCATTTTTGTCTCACTATTTTTGGAAAGCTTTTTCTTTTGGTCGTCGGTGAGACGATCATGAGAAATATTTTCTTCTTTACCGGTTTTATCATCTTTTACGGTCTTGAAAATCACCTTCAACAACAATATACCAAAGATCAGTATCTTTAGGTTTTACATAAGTTTCAAATCTATTTGTTTCAATACATAAAACTATTAGTTTCAAATAGTGGAGGTCTTTTCATGGATTGCCCTTCTTTATAATTTTCAAAATCCATTTTGATCGAAAAGTTTTTAAAATACAATTTACTTTAAAACTTTTTGAAAACCTTGCTCTGATACCAATTGTGGAAAACTAGAAGCGACGGCTGAATAGTTTTACCGATTTTAAGTTAGATTCAATCTTAGGTGAAATCTTGTGGATGAATAGATAGTACCAAACATTAAATAAAGTAAGTAAATAATGCAAGTAAAGTAAGAGATAGAAAGTAGCAACATAAGTGATTTATAGCGGTTCGGCTAAAAAGACACCTTCCTTGTCCTACTCCACTCCTTGAGTACCCCACTCGAGAGTTCAAGCACGATGTCAACAAGCTATTCAAATCGGCGGAGAAGCATCACAACGTCGCTTACACTTTTTCCGGTACAAAGCTAAATACCGAGTTCTTCCACGAGGTAGAACCAAACCTTTATACAACTATTACACAACAAATATGTGAAATTAGGAATACAAGATAAGCTACTGAAATCTTGTGGATGGAAAAATCAATCAAGGACCCTTTGCTTGGATGACTTGTATGAGTAACGTGATCTCGCCTTCGCGAAGGACCTAACAGAGAATCACAACAAAAGAGAGAAGAACTACAAGAATTTTCAAGTGATCTGAGGTTAGAAGACTGAGATAATATATGAGAGAGTTGTAAGAATTAGGGTGAGAAACAATGGAGAAATGGCTCACTATTTATAGACATTACGTCTACTGGTCACCGATTCCGTGGATCCTCACCCAAGGATTGACCGAGTGTAAGCGAGGATCCGACCTCTAGGTCAGTCAAGTCCGGATTTTGGACACCAAACGGGGTTATGGGTTATGGGTTATGGACCATGTGTCATGGATTTTGAATCATGGATACCTAACAAGATACATTGTACCTAGTCAATGGGTTGTGGGTCTTGGGTCATGGGTCATGGATCATGAATAATACCCAACATGATTTCATGCATGATGTCATGCAATGGGTCATGAGTTATGGATTAAGCTCCATGGGTATAAGCATGGATCATGGTTATTACCCAACCTAATACATGTGTTATTACAACATATTTTTATTACAACATATATATAAATAACCAAATGTATATATTTTGCAAAACAACATATATTCTTGGAATTATACTTATTATAACTTTATATTTGTTATCAACAAAAATTAACGAGATCGCTAAATATAAACAAATATTTTTACGGTTTATTTGTATTAACATATTTGATCATCCTTATCCTAGCACAATCGTTTACAAATTGGTGTGTCTTGATTCTAATTAACGTTCTAATCAAGATTATCAACAATTATGTACCATTCTATGCTTTGATTAGGGTTCCTATCGTTATAATTTTTTAGGGTTTCGATTTGCTTTTTTTTCTGGTAAAAGTGATTATTATTGATTCATCAATTTATTTAATTACTGGTCATTAGGATGTCTACGGTAATCCAACAAGGTTAATCAATGCGATATACTAGATCTTAAACCCTAATTTTCTAGGGTTTTTATTTTACTGATCTTTGATAAAATGGTGTTTGTAGTAGTTTGTATGTAGTGTAGTATGGAACGTGGGTTTTTGAGTTCGGGTGGGAGAGGCATTAAACAGAAAAAGGGTGTCAATACTTATGGTAATGTAACTGATAGTAGTAATGTGGTTAATTCGAGTAATTGTGTTGAACCTGCTGTGCATGCGGATTCGAATAATTCGGGTACTAGTTTGGGGGAATGTTAATTGTGGTGGGGAGGATAGTCAGAAGAATTCTAATGTGAATAAAACTATTGCGAATAATCGTAGGAAGGTAGTATTTTATTCTCTTCATGTTGACGTTGATGTGGTGCAGGGCGTAGATATTGATCAATTTAAGTCGAGTAATGAAGGTTTTAAGTGTACTTCATATGTGATACGCGTACAACGCGCGTTCGGGGTCAAAGGAAACTTCCTTTTCTTCGAGCAAGTTTTTCAACCACCTAGGCAGTGAACCTAATCGTTGTAGTGTAGCATTAGGGTAAGCCTCGGGATTGATATCGTTCTCTAAGGGAATAGGAATGCTAGTGAGAAATTACTACGCTAAGGTTGGGGTTGAAGAAGATCATTTTTTTATCTTTTATATTTTTAGAAAATTGAAATTACGAATCTCGGGTATTGGATTTGGGGTGGTATATCTACCGATTACTCTACTATTCTAGTTATCTAATTAACTAATCTAAGGGTAGTCTATGTCTAATTGATGCGCTCGTATGATGATTAAAGATGTGTTTACCTAGATGCTATTACTCCTAGTTATCTCCTATTGATGGTTGAATTGTCACGTCCTTATTCTTAACGTTGTGTCTTCTAAGGTCGTAGGGTATGCTTTTTCCCTAACTCTTTGAGACTACCTTAAGGTTATTGCCTACAAAATCTCTAGGATTCATAAACTAACTCTAAGGTTATCTTTGGATTTTAGCCTACAACAACTCTAGGTGATTATAAACTAATGTTCACAAAGATTACTCAAGCATTAAAAACACAACGATGGCCTATTACAATCCTAGGCCAATTACAATTAAGATAAGTGATAAGGATTTAAAAGGTACCTTTTTGAGGGGTCATTTAAGCCCTTAATTGATCACTTTTGTATCCGTTATTACTTAATTTTATTCCTTTTCACTTTTTAGGTCTCTTGAAGTCAAATTGCTGGAATGACACTTATTGTCACAATTCCCAATTTTCGGTCATTTTGCAAACTTTAAAATTTTTTACTATTCATCGGTTACTATTCATCTTTTTACTATTCAGCGGTTGATATTTTGAGAGGTTATTTCAAAATTCTACTATTCACAAAACACTATTCATTTCCGGAGAAAATTTTATATTCATGATTGTTATTCATCATTTTTCGTAAACTAGGTTTACGAGTATCAAATTTGCGTAACCGTAAGGGTTTAGCTGCGTATTCATGAAGCATCATTGAGATCACTTCATATAGACTAGATTTAGTCTACGTATCATCCGTAATATCACTTTCATATTAGTTCATGCATGGGTTTGCATATTTTCTTAACGGAATTTATTTATTAAATAAACGCTATCGCACGATCACTGATTTTGAGTAATTGATCTGATACCTTCGACAATTGTCCTGATATATTTTTATACTCAATTTAAGACTATAAAAATTATATTATTAGTTTACCCGACGATTTAAATTTATTTTGTATATAAATTGTTATAAATATATATTTACGACGGTTTTCGTAAAATCAACACGATAATTATTATTTCACTCAGTACTTGCGAGAAATGTATTTTTATAATTTTTACGACTTCGATATATTTTATTTTGTTCCGTTAAAATCGATTTCTAACTAACGCTACACTAAATAATTAATTAAATGTACCAAATACACATTAAACTTAAACTAAAATACATTTAACTAATCAAAACTCATCAAATTCATTTCCCATATCTCATGGCTGACCCCCCCCCCTTGTCATCATATTTATATAATATACTAATCAATATGTACACATACACCAAAATTGCTAGATATTTATCTAATATAAGAGTTTTAATTATGTAAAACACCTACATAACACATACCAAAGGTGAAAATAAAATCAAAAACACTCTCTTTTCATCTCCATGGCCGGCCAAGGCAAGAAACAAGGAGGAATCCATAAGTTTTTCAAGATCAAGTGTTTATCAAGCTCAATTAGTAATCTATTTCAAGGTTTTGAAATAAAAACCTAAAGATTAATTAAGTTTCTAGCTCAAAAACTCTTCAATCACTCAAGTAAGCTTCTAATAATTTTTCCTAATCTTTTATACTCTTACTTGATGTATTTTTATGATCTAGTAAGAAAATCATGCAAATATACTATGAATCATACCAGTTTTATTTATTTTTATTACTTATTTTGAGTTATAATCATCCTATAATTAATCCCTTGAAACATATCATTGTTGATGATGTTTAGGAACCCATGACACCTTAAGAAGGTGTATGGTAGGTTTAGAATAGATTTGGTGTTGATTTAAAGTGATTGAAACAAGTATTACGCAAGAAAAACCAAGTTAGACGTTATATAAATAGTTGCAGTCCATTTTTATAAAATCTGGAAATTTCGACAGTTTATGGACCACTTTGGTTTATATTTTCAGAAAATAGATTTTAAAATGAAACCGTGGTCGCTTGAACGGGTTAAAACGGATTTATAACGAAGAAGTTACGCTATTTTCAAGTTTAACGACGAAAACTAAATTTCTGAAATTATACTTGCTGTCAAGGGTTATTTAAGGGGCAAAAGTGAGTTTTAAACCTTATCTAAATGAGTCGATTTATCAAAAATATATTAGTACATACTATCACAATTCCGAGGATATATAGAACGTAGAAAACCGAGCTATATCGACTAAGTTAAGCGTTTTAATTATGGCTATCGTAACTATTATTTTTCACAAATATTAACACTTACATATTTTCTACTAAACCAAAATGGTTATCGCAAGTGACCATGTTTGGAGCCATTTTTCTTATCGATAGAGTACTTTTGAGAAAATAATGTCTTTACTTAAAAGTCAGTTCACCTGGCCTATTTTCCAAAATGTTCAACCGTTCGTCAAACGAAGTTATAACGAATAATATGCGATCACTCAAACTTTTCCGGAAAATACTCATAAACTATATTTTCTTGATTTATCACTTAACGACTACCGTAAGATGTTGTTTCAACGTAAGTACTTGTAAATTATTTTATAACATGACGAGATGTCATAAACATACATTTCGGCGATAAACTTCATTTTCAAAAATGCACAAGTGGTATGGATATCATATGAGTTTGCATGCACGACATTGTCTCATGACTTACATTAGAACATATCATTCATATTAGGTTGTGGATAGAGATCGCACCTCATTTCAGTGAATCTACTTTTGTCATCAGAATCATTGCATCAGGTGAGTTCGTAGCCCCACTTTTACTCGTTTAATTGTTTTAAAAACTCTTCGGGGGAGATACATGCTCAACTACTTGCTTTCACTTTACACTTATATGAACTTATATAACTGTTCTTTCACTACTTATGCTAGTAAGTAGATTATGACCGAACTAAATTGATCACTATGTTATGAACACTATTATTTGAACCACCTTCCTTGATTTTGAACCCTTCGACATATATATTTGAACTCTTTTAAATTGATTTGGACTTTTTCACATATATTTGAATACTTTGAACTTGAGTTGGACCTTTTGACATATATTTAATCTCTTTTAACTTGATTTAATTCTTTTGACATATATTTAATCTCTTTTAACTTGATTTAATTCTTTTGACATATAATTAATCTCTTTTAACTTGATTTAATTCTTTTGACATATAATTAATCTCTTTTAACTTGATTTAAAACATTTTGACATATAATTAATCTCTTTTAACTTAATATTGAACCTTTTGACTATTTTGAACTTGTTTGACATAATATTGAACCCTTTGACTATTTTGAACTTTTGGAACTCGACTTAAACTCTTGAACTTAATTTTGAACTTTTGAATGGAACACTTGAACTTAATTACGAACTTATGACTTGCTTGAACTTATTGAATCGTACGTGCTATGACCTAAAAGTCTCGCCTTATTGGTGGAGCGTGCAAAGTCTCCCTATGTGAACGGAGCAACACTATAAAGTCTTCCTATGTGAACGGAGCAACACTATAAAGTCTCCCTATGTGAACGGAGCAGCACTATAAAGTCTCCCTATGTGAACGGAGCAGCACTATAAAGTCTCCCATGTTCGGAGCAGCACTATAAAGTCTCCCTTGTTCGGAGCAGTCTTTATTTATTATATACGTGGTGCTATATTGTGAACTATTATGACAGCGTACACTTGACCACTAGACACACTATATTTTGTGCAATGGGTAGTGAACACACAGGTTGCAAGTTTTGTATGGGCGGAACTTGGAACTGAGTGGATTTACAATGCCTTTGCTTTGTGAACTATTATGATAACGTGTACTTGACTTCTAGGCATACTACTTTTGGCAGTGGGTTGTGAACACACAGGTTGCAAGTTTTGTATGCGCGGAACTTGGAACTGAGTGGATTTACAATGCCTTTTCTTTGTGGACTATTCTAAATGACCAAAAACTTTGCTTTTGCTGCATGAGCATTCTTTAAAAGCTTTACATGTTAGACAAACTCTATGAACTCACTCAACCATTGTGTTGACACTTTTAGAATGTTTTATCTCAGGTGTCTAAGGCATTCACTTCATGGCATGCATGTGGACTTATCATAGAGTCGCGATGTCGACGCATCTCACATATATTTTATGCACTTAACTATCGTTTGATTGTAACAAACTCATTTTGGTACATTGAAATCTTTGGGACCTATGTTTTGTAAATTTTGATTATTTTACTTAATCAAACGATATTTTCAAAATGACACTTTAGGTCGGTTGATATAATCGTAACTTTGATGCTATGACATCATCCCCTGTATTCCATTCACGCAAAGCAGGTAATTTGGGGTGTGACACTTATTCGGACGAAATGCGCGAATATCTGAAGAAAATGGCCAAAGTCAAGAATCGAGACACTCAGTGCTTTGGAACGAAGGGGACGACGTGGCGTTGAATCTGACGCCGTCGCAACATGTTTTGTGACGACTCAATAGCCAAATTTCTTATTTACAAGTGACGGCATCGGGTTTTAAAAGAGTAGGCGTCGCACTCAAACGGCCTAGATTTGATCCAGACGGCGTACGAGATCGAAGGTGATGACGCCACGGGCATAAGGTGGACGCCAAAATGATAACGTGGCCAAGACGAAACCCTAATAACATGACCGACGGCGTCACAATTAAAGAGGCGCCGTCGCAGTTTGTAACATTATATATAGAATCCGAATTTTTCGGTTTAGGAGGTAGTTTTGTGGAGTAAAAACCTAAACCGAACCAAGGTCGTCTTGTATAATATTTTAGGGTTCCATACCCTATTTTACATCAAGATAAGTGTTTTACTTCATTGATTCAATTATGTCTTCAATTGATTGTGTGTATGCTTGCATGTTCTCCATGTCCGGCTAAATTATTTGTGTGTTTGCTTAGGTAATATGAAACCTAGTTAGTGAATATTGATTGGTTGTCTTTTATCTTAATTCTGATTGGCCTAGTATTGCGATAGGTCATTCGTTGTGTTATTAATGCTTGATTACTCTTTGTTGAACCTTAGCATATAGTTACTAGTGGAATTGTAGGCTAAACATCCAAGAATACCTTAGAGTTAAGTTTATGAATCCTAGAGATTTCGTAGTTATTAACCTTTGGTAGCTTCAAAGAGTTAGGGATAAACGCATACCCTACGACCTTAGAAACACAACCCGTTAAGAATAAGGGCGTGACAACTCAACCATCAATAGGAGATAACTAGGAGTAATAAAATCTAAGTAAACACATTTTAAACATCATACGAGTACACAACAATAGACATAGACTACCCCTAGCTTAGTTAATTAGATTAGATAATAGTAGAGTAATCGGTGAAATACCAACCCCAAATCCAAACCCGAGATTCGTACCTTTCCATTTTCTAAAAATATAAAAAGAAAAAATAATCTTCCTCAACCCCAAGTAGTAACTTCTTACTAGCATTCCTATTCCCCTAGAGAACGATATCAATACCCGTGGCTTACCCTAATACTACACTACAACAATTAGTTTCACTGCCTAGGGTGTTGAAAAACTTGCTCGACAAAAAAGGAAGTTCCTTTGACCCCGAACGCGCTGCGTAAGCGTATCAAGGTTTTGGCGTCGCTACCGGGGAATAGAATAGCTAGTTAGGAGTCCACCTCGTTTAGGTTTCCTTGCTTGATTCCTATCAAGTAAGACTTTTTCCCATTTTTTAGCTTCTTCGTAGTCTATCCCCCTTCTTCGTGACCTTTGTTAGTAAACCCCATCACTTTTCATCATTGAAGGTGATAATCAATCACCACTCATCAACCCACCACCAAATAAATCACTTTCACTCAAAACCCAACCCAATGACCAACACAACCGCCAAAGCCTTAATGTGAGTAGAAACACCGACCTTCAAGATCTGCAAAAGGTATTTGATAGCCCAATTAGGGAAGCTGTTGAGAAAGTGGTCAGCGCCTCTGTAGTCGGCTCCATGATCAACAGTAATTCGGAAAATGGCTTAGTGGATAAAAACGTGAATGAAGAGGATAGTGCTTATTTCAATCTTTACCCCACTAAGGATGAGGTTGCTTACCATCAATACATAATCGATAATCCCCGATCACCCATCATTAGGATATGTCCAAAGATTAGGAGAGGAAATCCTTGGAACCTAAAAATCCCGTGTATGATCGGATATAGGAATGTCGAGCATGCTTACATAGATACGGAATCTCCCATTAATGTGATGTCATCAGCTGTTTACAATGACATTATGAATGAGCGACTTAAGATTAGGAGGGACCCTAAGTATCCAGGAGGGGTTTGCAACTTTGTGGGAAGAGTCAAAGATGTACACGTCTTTATAGGAAATTTCACCTACCTAGTTGATTTTATGGTCCTAGAAGACATCGGATGTGTCATTGACTATAGCTTATCCCAAGTAGTGCTAGGAAAACCGTTTGTTGAAAAGTCTAAAATGAGCCATAACAAGTTTGAAGGAATGATTAGTTTTAAGGAAGGAAACGATGAGATCACTTATAGGATGCCTTGGAAGACGAATGGATATGGCCCTTTATCCCTTTTTGAACGAGACAACATTAGAGCTTTTGAGGAAAAAAGCGAAGACGATGTTGAAAAAGGTTTGAACTTCATGTGGGAGAAAAGGAGACTTTATTATAAGGATTGCTTGACCGTAGGGCCTAGGTATAGAGTCGATGAATTTTTTTTCCATATGATAGAATTCTCATTGAGAATGAAAAACGAGACAACGTAGGGGCACGACTTCGATTCTAGCTACAAGACTCATAAATAAAGAAAAGCGCTTCGTGGGAGGCAACCCATGCTTAATTTTTTGCTTGTTTTTCTGTCGTGTATCTTTTATTGATTGTTTATTCTCATGTTTAAATTTGTAAAAATGCTTTATTTTGTCTTTAACCTCGTCTTAATTACATATAAAGGTATTTTACATAAGGGATAAGTGTAGGGAGGATTACACACGTGTTAATACAAATAAACCGTAAAAACGTTTATTAATATTTTGCGATCTCTTTGTGTTTTGTTGATAACATATATAATGTTGTCTTAAGTATAATTATAAGGATACATGGTATTTTTGTAAAGCATTTACATATAATCTTTTAAATACAAAATGTAGTAACTTAAGCATTTGTTGTAATAGTTAATTAGGATGGGTAAAATCACAACCCATGGATCTTAACCCATACCCAAAGAGACTTGATACAATGTATACTTAGATACATTGAATCTAGGTATAACCCATGGACCAACCCATGACCCATAACCAAAAACCCATGGGCAAGAGGGCGTTCCACGGATCCCTAGCTTTGTGCTAGCCGGATCCCAGTGGAAGGATCCGTGGGATCCGTGTGAACAGTGAGGAAATTTGCCTATAAACAGAGAGCCATTTCTTCATTCTAACTCACCCTCTTCTTACTAAATCTCTCATACACTCTCATTCTCTTCTAACATATAGATCACTTGATCTAGAGAGTTGTTCTTCTTTTCCTTCCATTTGTGATCCTCATATAGGTCCTTCTAAGGCGAGATCACGAGCATTCTACAAGTCATCCAAGCAAGGGTCCTTGATTGATTTGTCACCCATAAGATTTACGTAGCGAAGATCTTGTATTTGATATTTCACATATTTGTTGTGTAATAGTTGTGTTGGTTTGGTCCACCGTGCTACGGACTAAGTATCTAGCTTTGTACGGATAAAGTGTAAGCAACGTGTGAAGGCTTCTCCGCCAAGTGAAGGAGTTTGTTGACATAGTGCTTGAACTCTCGAGTAGGTGACTCGGGAGTGGAGTAGGCAAGGAAGGTGTCCTTGTAGCCGAACCACTATAAATCGGTTGTGTCATTTCTATCCCTTATCTTTGTTTATTTGCTTACATTATCATTAGATCTATCGTTCTCAACATCCATACGATTTCACATAATATCGAATCTAAAGTTTTGAAATCAACTTAAAATCGGCAAAACTATTCAACCCCCCTTCTAGTTTTCCACAATTGGTATCGAGCTAAGTTCATAAAAGTTTAAAATAAAATTGTATTTTAAAAACTTTTCGATCACTATGGGTTCGAAAATTATAAGGAAGGGCAATCTATGCAACGACCACCACTACTTGAAACTAATGGTTTTATATATTGGAAAATAGATTCAAACATATGTGAAGTCTAAAGATATTGATCTTTGGTACATTATTGTTGAAGGTGATTTTGAGGCTACCTCAAATGATGATAAAGGAAATTTAGTTCACATACCTCATGATAAACTAAATGATGAAATGAAGAAAAAGCTTTCTAAAAATAGTGAAGCAAAAATGGTTTTATATAATGCTTTACCGAAAAAGGAATTCGAAAGAATTTCTATGCTTAAAACCTCTAAAGAAATTTGGAATTCTTTAGTTGTAACTCATCAAGGCAACCAACAAGTTAAAAATAATAAAATTGATCTATTTGTTCAACAATATGAACAATTTTCAATATTGGATGAAGAAACTATAGATCATTCATTTGCTAACTTTAATACTATTATTACATCTTTACAAGCACATGATGAATCCTTTTCTAGCCGTAACCATGTTAGGAGATATCTAAGGGCACTTCCATCAGTGGAGATCCAAGGTGACGCAATCAAGAGTCAAAAGATTTGACAATCCTCACCTCGACGAACTCATAGGCAACCTAAAAGTCTACGAGCTTGTCCTTGCTAAAGATTCCAAGCCTCAAAGGTGAAAGAGAAACACAAATCTCTTGCCCTTAAAGCCAAAAGGTTTCGGCGATGAGAGAGCTCATCTTCGAGTAGTGACGACGAAGAGTACGCTATGGCGGTAAGGGACTTTAAAAAGTTCTTTAGAAGAAAGGGTAGATACGTCAAACAACCGTATGACGATAAGAAAGGCTTTCGAAAAAACAAAGAGGACGAAAAGCCAAAGGATGATCGTACTTGCTTTAAATGTGGGGACCCAAACCACTTTATTAGTAAGTGTCCCAAACGGGATGATCAAAAGGCATTCGTGAGCGGCACGTGGGGAATGAGCGACGAGGAGGACGAAGAAATTTGTCTCATGGCAAATGACGAGGTATGTCACGAATACTATAGTAGTTCATCACTTGATGACGACTCATTGCATAATGAATATAATAACAAGCTTTTAAAGAGTCAAAACCAACGTCTAGATAAAGAAGTCATAGAATTAAAAGCAAAACTAAAACGTTTGGAAAAGGGTAAAATATCAAGTGGTGAATGTGAATTTTGTGTTCAACTTCAAACACTAGTTGATCATTTAGATTCTAAAATTGCTAGAATGAGTACAAACACCTTAGATACAATACTCGATGGTGTTAAACCGCAACAACCAAAAGGGTCTAGGTATACAACAACTTGATCCATCAACTAGTGAAAGTAAAGAAACAAAATTTGTTAAAGAATTAGAAAACCACCATTGTTGTGGCGTATCCACGGATCCCCTAAAAAGGAACCGCTAGTGTACAAACCGGGATCCGTGGATCTCTGTGATAACTAGTGGTAATAACATAACCTCATCATCTAGAACCGAGTTCGTTATCGTAAATAGGAAGAAACCAACTCATGTCACCACTAGACATCCACCTCCAAAAATTAATCCTACTTTTGCAAGAAACAAAGCACCATCTTTTCAAAACATAATGCATCTAGGAGACCTAATAACGTTTATCCAAGAAGTAACCATCAAATGGGATGGAACCTAATATGCAAAACGGTTTCTCTTTTCAAAACTTTTCTCCATGGAATGCATACTCATCTTATCCATACATGTCTAACATGAATGTAATGTTTAACACTAATGGACCCATGAATAAATGGGGACCAAACTTTGAGTTTATTATTGTTTTAGGTGTGCTTAAAGGTGACCTAGACCCCGATGAATGGGTCAAGGATAGCGGGTGCACGAGGCACATGACCGCAATAGGGATCTATTCTCCACATATGAATCCGTAAATGGAGGTAATGTGGTGTTTGGAAATAGCAAAAGTAGAATCATCGCTAAAGGTACGGTTTCTAACAAATCTCTAACCATTAACGATGTGTGTCACGTAGAAAACCTAAACTTTAATCTCTTAAGTATAGGACAAATATGTGATAAAAAGTGCAATGTACTTTTACCAAACCGTAGTAAGATACTTAAAAATGGCATAACCATAGGAAGAGGAATTAGGAAACATGGAGTCTATGTCATTAAAATCGGTAATGAACCTAAAGACAAACTATGTCTTACCTCTATGGATGATACTTGACCTTATGGCATCAAAGATTGGGTCACGCCAATATCGACTTCTTGATCGCTATCATCCAAAGATCTAGTAAAGAGATCTACCTAAGTTAAAATATGAACATCATTTTGTGATGCTTGTAATATAGGAAAACAAGCTCACTCGAGTCATAAAGCTAAAAACATGGTGTCCACAACTAGGTGTCTAGAATTACTACATATGGATTTATTTGGTCCATCCGCTATCCAAAGTTATGGAGGCAACTACTATACTTTGGTAATAGTGGATGACTACTCTAGATATACTTGGACAAAATTTTAAAGAACAAAACGGAAACGTTTAACTATTTTGAAATATTAAGCAAAAGATCCAAAGACAACTAGGAAAACCCATAGTGTCTATTAGGACGGATCATGGTAGGAATTCGATAATGAAGTGCAATTGAGCTTTTGTGACGCTAATGGTATTACTCACAACTTCTCGGCTCCACGCACTCCACAATCGAATGGGGTAGTAGAAAGAAAGAATAGAACCCTTCAAGAAATGAGTAGAACCATGCTTAACTAACAATCCATACCTCAAAATTTTGGTGTAATGTTGTTGATACCTCAACGTACATACTCAATCGAGTCTTAATTAGACCAATCTTAGGTAAAACTCCATATGAGTTACTCCGAGGCAAAAAGCACCTTTAAATCATTTTAGAGTCTTTGGAAGCAAATGCTTCATTCTTAACACTAAAGATTACCTTACAAAATTTGATCCTAAATCAACGAAGGTATCTTTCTAGGTTACTCGCCTAATAGCAAAGCTTACGTCATATTAAACAAAGAAACAATGAAGGTAGAAGAGTCATTAAACATAAAATTTGATGAAAGTCCACCCAAACCCTCTCCACCTCTTGTCGATGACGAGATCATAGAAAGTGAAGCTATTGTAATTAAGAAAAGATAAATGAAGAAGAAGAACCTTCAATTAGTGAAATCACAAACATTAAAGAGTCCAAAGATCACCCGTAGATAAGGTCATAGGAAAGCTAAGCGAGCGAGCGTTAAGGTCTCAAGTTCAAAACCTAAGTAGCTTATTTTGTTTTGTTTCAACTATAGAACCTAAGAACACACAAGAAGCCATAAAAGATGAAAGTTGGGTAATGGCTATGCAAGAAGAATTAAATCAATTTGTTTCTAATGATGTTTGGACACTTGTCCCTCCACCTAGTAATCAAACCATAATAGGAACAAAATGGGTGTATAAAACAAATTAGATGCAAGCGGAGTAGTATCTAGGAACAAGGCTAGACTCGTTGCCCAAGGGTATAACCAACAAGAAGGAATAGACTTTGATGAGACCTATGCTCCTGTGGCTAGATTAGAGTCTATAAGAATACTTCTTGCGTATGCTTGTGCTAATGATCTAAAGCTTTATCAAATGGATGTCAAAAGCGCTTTTCTAAATGGTCTTATTAATGAAGAAGTATATGTAGCTCAACCTCCGGCTTCATCGATTTTGAAAAACCCAAACACGTTTATAAATTAAAGAAAGCCCTTTATGGTCTTAAACAAGCTCCAAAAGCTTGGTATGATAGACTCAAGTCCTTTTTAATTAAGCATAACTATACAATGGGGTTAGTTGACAACATACTTTTTACTAAGAAAAAGGAGTCACACTTAATCATAGTACAAATATACGTAGATGATATTATATTCGGATCCACTTGTCAAGACATGTGTGATGATTTCTCTAAAATCATGCATGACGAGTTCGAGATGAGTTAGATGGGAGAACTTAGTTTCTTTCTTGGTCTACAAATTAAACAAGTAGAAGATGGTATCTTCTTCAATCAATCTAAATACATCAAGGAGATGTTAAAGAAATTTGGTCTAGAAGAGTCGAAACCAATTAGGACACCCATGTCATCCGACACCAAACTCACAAAAGATGAAGGCGGTGAATCCGTAGATAATACTAAATATCGTGGCATGATAGGTAGTCTTTCTACCTCACGGCAAGTAGGTAGGATATCATGTTTAGTGTCGCTTATGTGCTAGGTTTCAAGAAAACCCCAAAACTTCACACCTTGAAGCCGTAAAAGAACTTTTAGATACATTAAGGGTACAACACAATTAGGATTATGGTATCCTAAGGCACGGGTGTAGAAACAATTGTATATGCAGATTCGACCATGCGGGGATTACGTTGATAGAAAAAGTACAAGTGGGGTGTGTACTTTCATGGGATGTTGTTTAACATCATGGTTTTCTAAGAAACAAATGGCTCTAGCAATATCAACAACCGAAGCCGAGTACGTCTCACCGCAAAGCATGCCAACAAGCACTATGGATGAAACAAGCGTTAGTAGACTACGACATTCATCTAAGCGACATAGCTATTCTATGTGACAAAAAGGTGCCATCGACTTAAGCAAGAATTCGGTATTGCATTCTCGCACCAAGCATATAGAGATTCGTCATCACTTCTTAAGAGACAATGTTCAAAGGGAACATTTCTATTGAGAAAGTAGCATCCGAAGATAACATAGCCGACGTCCTCACCAAACCGTTGAAGCGGGAAAAATTCAACCTACTTGTCTTGGTCTTGGTTTAATGGAACACACGTCGTAATTTATTTTGACTCCACAAGGTATGTAAACACTAGCCTTCTTCCTTCCGAGTCTAGGATCTCTATTTCACGCACAACTCACAAACAATACGGAATTTTCAAAACCCAAAGATAAGTTTTTCACTTATAGCTTTCCTACTTTTTATATACACATTTTCAAAGAAAACCTACTTTCACAATGTTTTCTAAAAGATGATACCTTCCGTATCAATTTCACAAAGCAATCTCTCACGTCTAGGACAAATCGCTTTTTCATTATTAATACAAAGTAAAACCCGTTTCATTGCATCTCGTGTCTTTTGAATGCTAAAGGGACACATAACTAATATGTGTTTTCGGGTACATTCATTTAAGCTACAATGAATTAGGAGCATTGACAACACAAGATTACATACTTATGTACTAAATACGTGTTTTCGGGTTATCTCAATAGGATACTTTTATACTTCTAGTTTAATTTTTATTTCTTTTTGGGGTCGAGATAACCGCAACTCCAAATAGTTTGCATATAGGCACACAATAGGCAAAAATATCTCCAAAAGGAGAATTTTGTCGCTCGAAACACCGGACCCACGGATCCCAGCCTTCATGTTGGACGGATCCTCGAGGAAGGATCCGTGGGATCCGTGTATCTGAAGTTGTTTTCAACTTCTATTTTGTCTTTTGGATGAGAAATCCACATTTGTTTTATTTTGGGAGTATGCTCTTTAATGCTTGTGTTCTCATGATCACATGCCTTGAATTCATATCTAATCATTAGATTTTAATCCACATTTTGGGTCAAGCATTCATTACAATGTGTTGTTTTTCTATATATATAACTCCCAAAATGCTTGCATACTCCATCTCCTTCTCACAAACACACTTCATCATGTCATCCAAAAACCCTTTAGAGAAACATCTAGTACAAACAATCATGATATCCAAACCTTTGTACTTCCATCATCCAAAATACCACAATCAAATGCTAGGATATCCGCGCGGATTAGTATCCGATCTTGTTGTTTAGCAAAACCAACCTCAAATGATTCATCCTCAAATAACTCACCACAAGATGCTTCCATTATAGCACCACCCTCATCACCAACAAGTACACCAACTTCATCACCACCTAAAATAACTCTTTTGGAACTCCTTAGGACTCCAACAAGATCTACCCAACCTAAAGAAAAGAAATAGTCTTTTCCACACCCCCCACATCACCAAATACTATTTTTCAAGATCTTGAAACATCACCACCTCTAGCTCCCATCTCATTACAAGAACAACTAGGTTCTTTTCCACCACCACGTACAAACATTCCTGATTTTGATCCATATTTTCCTAATTTTCCACCACAACTTCCGCATCACTCAAATCAAAACAACCCGGAAAACTTTCGCACTCATTACCCACATCATTTAAACTGTGAACATTGCCAATCCACTAGGGAAATTGCAATAGAAGTTAGGGAAGAAATGCGTTTCATACTCAACCTCATCCTTGATCACATCAATACCATTACTCATCAAAACCTCCATCCATAACCTTATGCAAGCATGGAAGGAATCTCTACTACTATTTTTCACTTTTAGTATTAAAATTTTCTTTGTCATTTTCAAGAACAAGTCTTGTTCTTATTTTTACATGCTTGTAAGTGGCTTAACTACCACTACAATTTGTCGTTTTATTACAAGGCCTTGTTTACATACCTTGGCTCCCTATCTTGTTTCGGACAACCATAAGATCATTTAAGCATGTTACTAACTTTCTTTGTAGATTTTTTTTTCTTTTGACGCCCCAAACTAGGGGAGCTACCGTCGAGGGGAGTAAGAAATCGAGACTACTTTTTCCTCCAAGGGTTAACTTTTGTTTCGACAAAAGGGGAGAAGAAGTAAAACTTAGGAGCTTTCAAAACTTACATCTATTCTTAAGTTTTACTCATCATAACATTATATTTTGTCATCAACAAAAGGGAGATTGTTAATACAAATAAACCGTAAAAACGTTTATTAATATTTTGCGATCTCTTTGTGTTTTGTTGATAACATATATAATGTTGTCTTAAATATAATTATAAGGATACATGTTATTTTGTAAAGCATTTACATATAATCTTTTAAATACAAAATGTAGTAACTTAAGCATTTGTTGTAATAGTTAATTAGGATGGGTAAAATCACAACCCATGGATCTTAACACATACCTAAAGAGACTTGATACAATGTATACTTAGATACATTGAATCTAGATATAACCCATGGACCAACCCATGACCCATAACCAAAAACCCATGGGCAAAAGAGGCGTTCCACGGATCCCTAGCTTTGTGCTAGCCGGATCCCAGTGGAAGGATCCGTGGGATCCGTGTGAGCAGTGAGGAAATTTGCCTATAAATAGAGAGCCATTTCTTCATTCTAACTCACCCTCTTCTTACTAAATCTCTCATACACTCTCATTCTCTTCTAACATATAGATCACTTGATCTAGAGATGTTCTTCTTATCCTTCTATTTGTGATCCTCATATAGGTCCTTCTAAGGTGAGATCACGAGCATTCTACAAGTCATCCAAGCAAGGGGTCCTTGATTGATTTGTCACTCCGCAAGATTTTGTAGCGAAGATCTTGTATTTGATATTTCACATATTTGTTGTGTAATAGTTGTGTTGGTTTGGTCCACCGTGCTACGGATTCGGTATCTAGCTTTGTACCGGATAAAGTGTAAGCAACGTTTGAAGGCTTCTCCGCCAAGTGAAGGAGTTTGTTGACATAGTGCTTGAACTCGAGTAGGTGACTCGGGAGTGGAGTAGGGCAAGGAAGGTGTCCTTGTAGCGAACCACTATAAATCGGTTGTGTCATTTCTATCCCTTATCTTTGTTTATTTGCTTACATTATCATTAGATCTATACGTTCTCAACATCCATACGATTTCACATAATATCGAATCTAAAGTTTTTGAAATCAACTTAAAATCGGCAAAACTATTCAACCCCCCCCTTCTAGTTTTCCACAACACGTTTTCAAAAGAAACGTGAACATGAGAATTACAATTATTTAAAAGATATACATGTGTGTTTGTCCGAGTCAAATGCTTGTATAGAGTCATAATGGATGTTTTACAGGAAATTTTTCCAGATTTTAAAGATAAAAATTTTCCATAGATTTTTCTAGAAAATCGCAGACGATTCTGTCAAGATAACCCGATGGCGTCGGGATCGCAACTGACGGCGTCGAGGAGCGCAACGACTTATAACTTTTCTTGTATTCGAGCTACTTATAAATTTTAGAATTTTCCGGTCTTAATTTTCCGGAAAATATGTAAACATCCATTCCACAAGCATTATATCCTAGTTTAGTAGAGTCATATATATATTGTTACCGCCGATTTTATGCGAAGGTTTCGTTTGTTTTCTTCAAGTGTGCAGGTTTGATCTATCAAGAAGAAAATACAAAAGATTGGAAGGAACTTTTCACGCAAACATTCTTCTTGAAGAAAGATGTAACCACCACTTCACACGGATCCTACCGAGCTAATCAGGGGAGTACTAGTTTCTTTCGTTTTTAATTACCTTCCATTATCATAACATTGATACTTTCGGAGAACATTGGGGACAATGTTCAGTTTAAGTGTAGGGAGGGAAAATAAAGCGGGAACTTTGAAACTATGCTTATCCTTGACTATTTGCTTTGTCAATTTCATTTGTGTAATAAACCATGAGAAATATCGGTTAGGGTAATTTTGGCACCAAATTTAAAATTTTTCATGACATGTAGGAGTGGGCCATTAGTCTTAATAAAGCGTCTCATGGATAGGAAGTTATATGACTAGCACAAAAACCCTTTACCACGTAAATTCCACCCAAAATGTGAGGATCGCCCTTAGATTTGTAGGAATTAAAGCATTCCACTTTAATGCTTCGAGTGTAATAGATTCTAGAACTTGTTTTGTGATGCATTCCGAGATCGCTAGTAAGACTACACTTGTGTAGTTAGGAATAACTAATGATAAGAGGCATTAGGATAACCCTTGTTTGATACCCGTAATATAATTACTTCTTCCACATCGGTTGAGTAATTACCCCACACCCTTGCGTTGTACTCATCTTTAGTACACGATACCCCTAGTTAACCCCTCAGAGCCTATCCTTTTCGCGGTTCTCGTGATGTTTCGGTTTTCCGAATATCAATGAAAACATTGTTTACAATCCACCCCAAATGTACAACCAAATCGCCTTAGCTTACCTTGTATGCACTCACTTTTAGTGCATTATTGTTATCACACTAAACCCTTAGTTCAATTATCTAGTTGCTTGCATAAGTTGCTAAGTCGATTCATATCCTTTGTACACGTTTTGGGACGATTGGGACTCATGGGAAAAGTTAAAGTTTATGAAATGACGGAAGGAGCGTTAAATTCAAATTCCCTTTATTTACGAAATAATGTACTCCAAGTGTTTTGATCTTTTCAATTCGGGTCAAATTAGTGTTAGAGTAATAAAAACTCAAGTGTAGGGATGTGCCTATAAATCCCTACTATTTTGATGTTATCGTTGAGGATGGTAGAGTAAAAGTGTATGAAAAAAAAATCAAAAAAAATAGAAAAAGAGAAAAAGAAAAAACTAGAGTGTGAAAAAAATGAAAAAAAAACATACGGGCTACCATCCTACATCTATCTTTAAATTTATGTTTGTTTGTTTCAGTTATCTAGAGTTTAGAGTGTCGAGTCTTGGCTTAGCAACGCCATTCTTCGCATACTTGTAACATAAAGATTTTTGACTTGCCACCACTAAATCGCCTATCCCACCAAACCCTTTGTTTCCCTACCGTAAGCCTAATGCTACAACCCTTTAAAAGACCTCTTGGATAGTCTTTCCTAGGTGCTTACGCCAAAGCGATGGAGGTTTGATCTAGTCTCAAGCCTATGGTAATCTATGTTGTTGGGAATAATACTAACAGTTACCATTGATAAGCTTGTGAAAGGCACTGCTGAAGAATGCATTAGCAGTGGAAACACATTACCACTGCTAGTACATATTATTACCACTGCTATTAGGATAATTGTTATGTATTCGTGTATAGATAAGTATACAAAAGATCTTGTGTATACTATATAAAGTTAGCATTATACTTATCTTGTAAAGGACTCCTTGTGCTATAAAAGGAGATCCTAGGTCATTGTTCTTGGAACGTATGCTTCAAGGTGTAACCCTAGTGATAAGCAAGATCACTCGTATCATTCATAATAATATTGAAGCTTTGTGTTACATTGTTCTCACTTACATTACATCATATAATCCATCTTTTAAGTATTACTAAGTATATTCCGCGTGCTTATTAATATAACTCAAAGTATCACTAACACAAGGTGTGTTTAGATCCATCAAGTGGTATCGAGCGAAGGTTCGATACTTTGATTTAGAAGATCCAAGGAATAAGCTTAACCAACTCACTCAAATCAATGGAGATGGAAAACAACTAGTCTAACTCGCCCAAGGCTTCCTAAGCTCAAACTTAATGAGTTTGAGATGTGGAGGATAATCATTGAGCAATACTTTTCATACAAGACTATGCTCTATGGGAGATCATCTTAGCGGTGATTCCTTCAAGTGCGTGAAGAAGGCGAGAAAGTTGGTGACACGAAGTTGTAGCAGTTTCACACGAGACTAATGATGAAAGAGCAAAGAAGAAGAATGACACGAAGGCCGAAGGTTGTTACTAATGACTCTTCCTAAAGACCAGATAATTGCTTTTAGCAAGTTCAAGATAGCAAAAGAACTTTTTGAAGAGATTTGCTCAGTGTTTGGTGGCAATGATGCTACTAAGAAGACTCAAAAGACATTGTTGAAGCAAAGTTTTGAAAACTTCTCTGCTTCAAGCAATGACTCACTTGACAATATCTTCACCAAACTCCAGAAGATTGTCACACAACTGACTGTGTTTGGAATTGAGGTAGAAAAGGAAGACCTCAATTTGAAGTTTCTAAGAAGTTTGCCTTCTTCACACTAATGTTACAGTCTGGGAAAATAAAACAGAGAGTGAAACTATGAAGCTCAATGATCTTTACAACAACTTCAAACTTATTGAACAAAGATTGAAGAAGGCAGGGAAACTTGGTACAAGCTCTACCAGCTTGGCATTGTTGTCAACCTCAGTTGACAGCGATGATTCTGAAGATGACAAGGATGATTTTGCCACTACTGGTTATACAGTTTCTACTGGTAATGCTGGTGTTACCACTGCATGTTCAAAGAAGAAGGTTGTTGGTATTGGAGATCCTACCTTTTATGCTTTTATCTCCACTCAAGTTAATGGCTCTATATTAACTCATGAAGACATAGAGGAAATTGATGAAGATGACTTGGAGGAGATGGATATAAAGTGGCAAATAGCTCTACTTAGCATGAGGGCTAGGAAATTCTACAAGAAGACTGGCAAGCCAATTCACATCAATGGTGGAGAAACTGCAGGGTTCGATAAAAAGAAAGTAGAGTGTTTCAATTCTCACAAGTTGGGGCATTTTGCTAGAGAATGCAGAAGACCAAAGAAGCAGGACAATAGGTCTACTTGGTACAAGCAAAAGAAAGAACCAATTGTGGAAGAACCAAAGGCAATGTTGGCGATTGATGGTGTAAGCTATGATTGGAGTTTCATGGCTGATGAATAAGAGGAACAACCTTCAGATGCTGCTCTTGTGTCTACAGAACATGCTCTCATGGCTTTCTCTGACTCTGAGGTACACAACTTTGAAAGTTGTTCTAAAACATGTAGGGCTTCTAGAGAATGTGAAAGGCTTAATGAATCTTATGAAAACCAAAGAACAGAGTTGTTTGCTGCTAATTATATTGTGTCAAATCTTAGAAGAGGCATATATGTATTAGAGAAACAACTAGAGCATTATAGAGAAAATGAGTCAAAATATAATGATGATATGATTATTCTTAGAAGAGAGTTAGATCATAAGATAGCAATGAATGAGGCATTAAAAGAAGAGTTTGAAAAACTTAAAAAGATAAATAAGAATGTCAATTTATTTGTTGACACATGTTATTATCAGTCTAAGTCAATTGATAAAATTTAGAATGATCAAATCATGGGTTGCAATACTGTTCCTCCACCACTAAGGGGTGTTCCATCACCTCCTGGCATAGATTTAGCTCATACAGGACTAGAAGAATTTCAGGATCTTGAACGTGAATATGGTCCTCTTAAATTTGTGAAAAGTGAGGAAGAGGTTAAGCATGAACCTGATGTTTTTGAAAGTGCAAGTGACTCATCTGTTGTTGATGAGAATGTTAAAAAGAATGTAAAGGCATCTATCCCACAAGTTGTAAATACTATTACAGAGGAACCTAGGAAACAAGCTAATAAACCTAGATCAACTGTAAGGTATGCTGAGATGTATAGGAACAAGTCATCAACTCCTAAGGGTAACCAAAGGAGTTGGAATCATGTTAAATCTCAACAACTAGGTAGTGAGTTTGTCATGAACAATAAAGCATGTCATATATGTGGTAGCTTTAAACATTTACATGCTAATTGTGACTACCATGTTGGGAGAAGGGAAGTTTATGGGAATAAAGGGTGGAGTCAAATAGGTTTCAAAACAATATACACCTAATTCACACAAAGAAGATGATCCCAAGAGCAATTCAATTAAGTGGACTTAAAACTTTTGCCACTACTAAAGCATAACATCGCTCACCCTAAATCACCGTTACAAGTGCAAAACCAAAACAACTTTCATAAAATCGCACAAACAGGGAAAAGGTCTTTCTCTGATAAAAGGGTTCAATATAACCAAACAGTGGGTACCTAAATCTAAACCAGCAGTTACCACTGCTTAGTCAAATGTTCACACTGCAAGGGTTGTAAACAAGACCAGGGGTAACATGGGAAATGTTGTCAAGCCCTCAGCACGTTGGGAATGGAAACCTAAAGGAATTTCCTCAACAACCAATCCCAATGGTGTATCAATGACCTTTGATAGATTTAACTATATTGATACACGAGGCAGATCCAAGTCAATCATGGCTTGGGTCTCCAAAGGAAACTAACTCCTTTCTTATATGTGCAGGAACATCCAAGGACAAAGAAATCAGGTCAAGGCTACACATATAGTGGATGTTCAAGGCACATGACTGGAAACAAGTCCTATCTCTCAAATTTTGAACACTATGATGGACAGTTTTTCAGCTTTGGAGGTGGAGTTAATGGAAAAGTTACTGGTAAAGGGGTCATTAAAAACTGGCAAACAACACAGAGATTTTTGTAGATAAATGAAGTAAATGACAATCAGTATGATGCAGTGGAATTTAAAGCAAAAGACATGGTATTATTTTTATTCATAAAGCTGCATTTAAGAATGCAAAGATTACAACCATGGATCTTACAACCAAAAGACTACTTCACATGACCACTTCCTAACACAACCAACAAAGTCACAACTTCACAACCTAACCCCCAACTACCACCTAAGGCTTCTTAGGAAAGGCCCACTCAGGCATCACTTTGGGCGCCCTTCGACCTTCAATCACCCTCCACACTCTGGGGCATGCTAGCCCAATCACCTTTCCTATGATAGGTGGTAAGGATGATGAAGGACCCTCTGGTGGTGGTGCTGTCAACAATGGTAGAGAAGGTGGTGCTTGCAGCTCTTCTGGAAGGATTACTGCAGCAAGGGGAGGCACACTCAGGACTCTTGCAGATGTTTCATCATATGTGCTTTCATATGGAGATATATAGCTTGACATGGAATCTGAGCTATCCTCTTTGATGATGGCTTCATGTGCCATTGGTTGGAGTGATGATGGACCAGCAACTGAAGGGGTAGTGCTTATGGCCAAATGAGTTCTCTTTCTTGAAGAAACCTCTTCAAACACCTCTTTCTCCACTCTACCTGGATTGTTCAGAACAAAATCATCCCAAACACTATCAGAAAATGAGCTGTCAGATGAGAGATTGATAGGGTTTGAATGACTCATGGTGATTTTTTGGAGAAAAGTAAGTTTTTGAGAGAGAAACTTTTTGGGGTATGTGTGATATGAGTGGTTTGTGAGTTATAGGTTCTTAAATAAAAGTTAAGTTGGATTGATGAAGTTAATGTGGGGAAGGTATAAGTTGTTGAGGAGTAAATGAAGTCTTTGACTTTGGTGGCCGGATTAATGACTTGGAGTTGACTTGTTGACTGGGTGGTTTAGTTCTGGTTTAACCACTGCCAGCAGAAATTTTTTGTAATCTACTTCTAGTTATTTTCTAACCACTGCTAATCTTAACAATGCTTTCAGTGTTTGGTTTATGTTTGTGATATGCAGGTATGGAGGACTATTTGTATACATTGGAGGTGTTGTTGTTTAGTGCTTGTATTTTTGCTTGTCTACTAATATTTATGCAGAAAATAAGGCTAACAGTGGAAACAAAAAGGCAAGCAGTGGTAAAAGTTACTCTCACAGTGGAAAAGTAAAACAGATAAATATGATTCCATAAGAAAGGTTCATTACAACAGAGAGTGCTTACAACCACCATCAAAACATAAAAGTTAAATACCTAACACAACCTACACCACCACATCCTACAATAGCTACTCCATTAGCTTCTTTACCTTGCCCTCATAGTCATGCTTGTTCTTTTGTGCTCTCTTCCTCTTGTTTTCAAAGGTTGACTGCATTCTTGGACAAGCAAGACCAAGAACTTGTGGGGGAGGCCTTGGCAGTCTTGCAGGCTTCTCTGGTATGGATATCTGCTTCATGTTTGAGAGAGTTGTTTTCAATGCTTTTGTAAGAGCCCTTGGCAACTCCTTGGACAAGGAATAGGCATCATCATCGGCATCATCATCGATGAAGCGGAGTAGAACTCAAGAGAAGGTGCGAGTCCGGCAACAAAGTGTGGATTGGCGGTCTTCTTTTGCGACTTCTTGGAAGAAGTGCTTGCAGCCTGTGGTGGAAAGTAACTGCTCACCACGAGGCCTCTGAAGATGACTCGAGCGATCACAATCTGTCTCATAATCGGAGGAGATGTCGATGATGTTGGAAGGATTGCTTATGGTGATGTTTAGGGATTTTGTGAGTTAGAATGTGTTTTGATAAAGACTATGATGCCGAGCCCTTTATATAGGCAAAGTCGATCATAAGGGTTCATTAAAGGATATATTTATTTTTCCCTATTTTGGTAGGTTGAAAAGTAAATATAGATATTATCGGGTTGACTTTGGAAAGATATTTTTGGATAGTGGCTTGGTTAAAAGTAACTTTGGTTAAAACAAGTTGGTTATGCATATTCTTTGTATTCTTCTACCAACTGCAGGTACATAACCAATCTTGGCTGGGAGTTGATCATAAAAGGTGTGTAACTGAGACACACAACAAATGGTTATTGATTCATGATGAGTGTGTAAATACTCATCATTTTTGGGTCTATCTGAATCGCAAAAGCGTCTAAAATGCTCGAAATGCATCAAAATCTTGAAAATATTCCAAAATTGCATTTTATATGTTTCGGATGCAAAATGTTTAAAATCGGATGAAAAATGAGCAAAGTTTGCATAATTGGCGCTTTCAGTCCCCAAGTTTCTAAAATTGTCAAAAATAGTCCCTGAGCCTTAATTTCAAAAGAAAAATCATCAAAGGTCCTTTTAAAATCATAACTTGTCAAAATTAGTCCTTTGGTGAAAAATATCAAAAGTTTTGAGAAATTACAAAATTAGTCCTTAAAGTTTGAAATTTGGCATAAATGGCCCCTGGAAAATGGAAAATGGCAAGTTTGGTCCTTGTACTTTTTGAGATTGTCACTTTCAGCCCTTGGATCAACTTTTCAGAATTGGCAGAACTGGTCCCTCTATTTTCAGAAATTGCAACATTAGTCCTTGTGATTTAAACCCTTTACACCCCTTTGGACTTGTCAAAACTAATTGTGACCCTGCCATAACCAAATTGGACCCCTAGTTTTGAACCCTTCCCCTTTTAATATTAAAATCCAGTCAAACTGGTCAAACAATCCAACCCCGCCATCCCCTTCCCCCCATTTCCCTCCCCCATCTCGCAAACCGCTGACCCAGTGCAACCTACCTCCTCTCACTCTCTCCTTGTTCCCCACTCCACCAAACTCAAAAGCAATTAATGCTTCCCTCTTACCATCTCAACCCCCACCGGCTTATAACCAATTTTGGCGCCAAAATCCATTCAAAGGCGGGATCATTCTTAGCTAATCCAATGGCGAGGAAACAACTGGAACCTTTCGAGAAGAGAGAAAGATCTTGGAGTATAAAGAGAAGCATTTGGAAGCAAGAGAAGGAGTCTACTAGTTTTTAATTTTCTCTAAATTTCGTTTTTATCTTTAAGTTCTTAATTTAGCATAAAACACGTAATCTTTTGTTAATTTGTATCGTTTAAAGTGTTTAAGTGTATTGAACTTCATTTCAAGCATCAATTTCGAGTTTATGTTTACAATTCAAATTTCATGTTCATCGTTTCAAATTGCAACTTCAAAATCTTGAGTTCAAGTGTTTAGTAGTTTATTTCAAAGCTCAAATAAGCTTGTGTAAGCTTATTACAGCTTTCCACAAGTTTACATTTAAGTTTCCATTCATTTTGGTTCTTGGTCAACAGAAAGTCAAACTAGGTCAAGTTGGTAATGGAAATGGACATGGATTGAAGCAGCTATGGAATTGGGTTGATTTAAAGTTATTGGGTTGGATAATATAGGTTAGAGTTCTGGTTTCACAAGTTTCAAGCCATAGTGGCTAAGGACAGTTTGTGAGTTATTTTAAGATTTCTTTGCTTAATCTCCATTTGTAGTATTAACTGGCTCTAATCTGTTTATTAGGCCGTTTTTAAGTTATATAAACTAAGTTTGATCATTTATTTTAGTTGGTTAAGGGTTTAGCTTAGAGTTGATTGCAAAACAGTTCATAAAGGTGTGTTTGGCATTGCTGTCTAGACTATCTTAGAGGTGTATGTAGCGGTAGAGTCTTGTGGGTTCATGCTTGTTGAACTCATTTGAGTTCTTATCAGTCAATACCTTGAGCTTGCAATCACTGAAAGTCAAAACTCCTCAAAACTTGTCTCACTGTCTTAACTGTTGAATTTTTGAGAATCAAATCACTTGTTTTGTGTTTAAAAGTCATAAACAAAGCTTGCGGTATCTTCATTTAATCACTTAACATCATTTTCAGTTGAGAAATTAAGATCAAACTCCATAAAAGTCAACTACACTCAAGCTGCTTCAAAAGTCAAATTGGAAATCGGTTTGAGCCCATATGGAAGGAATTTTCATGGACTCATCCTTGGACCAAATTCAGTGAGAATTGTTGTTTTAAAAACTTAAGCTGGTCTCATTTCTTATCGTCATTTTTGTAGAATTTTACAATTTTTATAAAAGCTCCAAACAAGCTTATCAAACAGGCCCTAGTTGCCCTGCTCACATTCTCAGCTTAAGCTGAGTTTTCTCAGTTTTTGTGCAAGCTTGCACAGGGCTCATAAGAGCTTGTCTAGGGTTGGTATTTGGTTCATATGTAGTTAGCCAGGTCTTGTTTAGGTCTCCAAACTTGGTCTTTGATTTCTAGCTTATTTGAGTGCTTATTTTGTGGCTGCAAGTAGGTACCCATAAACTGTTTTAGCTTATAAGCTCAAATCATCAAATCTGATCAATCTTGTAATTCAGAGGATATGGCTTGTTGTTATTAGTTGCATTTCAGTTATTATAGCATATTAGGACTTCTGTAATCAGTTGGTGGCTTGTTTTGATCATTTGGCTTATTCAAGTGCTTATTTATAAGCCCTTGGCTTATGATTCCATATTCTTACACACAAGCACTTGTTTTCTATTTTCCTAGATTCCTTATATTATTTTAGAGTTATCTTGAATTTTCAGATTTTTCTGTCTTGTTTAGTATTTTCTTGATTTAATTAGGTTTTTAGCACTTTTAATTAGCATTTAATACAAAAATTTATAAAAGTCTCAAAAAATAAGTTTTCATTTTTCTTAAGTTTAGATAAATATAAAAGGCAAAAAATATTTTTCTAGATTTTCTTAGTTAAATTTGTATTTTTAAGCCATTTAATTAGTTTTAATAGTTTTTAATTCCTAGAAAATAGAAAATAATCGAGAAAAATACAAAAATAGTTTTGAAAATTCTCTTTTGATATTTTAGATTTTTCTAAGTCATAATTTTATTTTCTAGCTTTATTTCCTATTTTCTTGTATTTTAAGCTAATATTAAATAGTTAAAATAGTTTTTAATTAATAATAATTAGATAATTAGTTATAAAAATAATTTTCTTTTCTAATAATTTTCTTTTATCATTAGGTTTGTAAAACATCATTTCCATATTTTAGGATTAATATTGCTTTAGTTTCACATTTTCATTTTATCGTTACGTAGTTTTAATTCGATTTTATAAAAACATAAAAACAAAAACATCATTTAGCAAATAGTGATAGCGTTTATTTAATATTTTTATCTTTTTAATTTCCTTTAATTTGCATTTAAGCCGTTGTAATTTGGTGGCTTTTTCTGTAGTTATAATTAATTCAGATCTCTTTTCCATTCAAATTCCTCGATCACTATACGTTTGGTGATCCATTGCATAGCTCGCTGGGACATAACGACCCGGGGAAGCCCTATACTCCCCAGATCCTCATTGCATTCGTGCTTGAGCCGTTTTAAGTTTGTTACGGTCTGCCATTCACAAGTGGCAGACTTGAGTGATAAAACTTGACGGTTTGGCACGCATCAATTCACCATGTCTAATCCACGTAAGAATCAACTAGTCCAGAGCAAACGGCTACTGGTAGAGACTTAACAAATCCGTTTATGGTTGATAGTTTACCAAAAACTATATGGTTATCAACTCACCATATTCTTTATGATTAAGAGTTGGCTAGTCCATAGCAAACGGCTCATGGTAAAGACATCTCAAATCCGTTGATAGCTGTTATTTTGGTAAAAACTATGATAAGAGCAGTCAAATTTTACATATGTGTAACATATTGGATTTCACATACACATCAAACCATAACCAAAGTAGGCGTACAATATGAGTTCTAGAGAGAGAAAGTTAGAGGTTTAGGGAACTTTTATGAGAGAAAGAAAATCTTATTATGAGCTCCAACTCTACCTTGGAAGGTAGAGTATTTATAGTCATTACATAAGCGCCACCTATCGGGTTGTGGATCGGGCATACGGTGGGTAAAGACCGTCCGTTCTCCACGGTGTTACTTAACTAAATACTACTTAACAAGAAATAACTACGACCACGAGCTTTCTAGCGGATACATATACTTGAGGTGACCGACACTTTAATACACGGATTTTCTAAATCCTAACAATCTCCCCAAGGAGGTCACCTCAAACACACATTACAATTACATAGAATACAAATAGATATTGAAATTGTTCTTGGATTCTTGTTCATGTTCTTTGTTACGTAGCTCGTAGTCTTTGATACTTTATTATTGCATGTTTGAATAATCGAGTGGAGGTCTTTAAGCGATCCACGTGATACGAGTTTTGAGCCGACTTTGAGATTATCGACCAAAGTAAATCTCGACTCATCTATTGTGGTGTTGTGACATTTGGACCGACATGCTCACATTACGGATCATGAAATATTCTTATCGAGTAGCGGAAGCTTTCGTTGATTCATGATATTGGCGGACATAGCGAAGCATGGGTGATAATATCGAGTCATTGATGCACTAATCATGATTTCTTTGGAAATGAATGTGTTGTGTGAGCATGCGGCTATGGATTGACCGCTCCATTCGATCACCGCAAACGTAGAGTATTCTGCATGAAATAGTTAGCAATAAAGCACACAAGAGTGTCTTTGATCACTTTTGTTGAATTGAGGTACATGACCCACGGTTCCCGTTGATCGATTACAAATCTTGCTGTGATCGGTATAATTACGAAGAATTTCCTTGACGGGGTTTCTTTTGTTCTATTGTTCTCAAGCTGGAACATCTCAAAGAAGACAACACGGAGTGAGTGAACCGGCCAATTGAGATTCACCGATTGATGAAAAGAGATTTGAAAAACAATCATCGCTCAATTGAAATTGTTTTTGCACTAGAACGAAGGTTTTAATGAAAATCAATTATCAATCATAAACACCTTTTGATTTGAAATATTTTGTACACGATCGATGTGCTAGAGAAAGAGTTTTAAGCACAACGACCGGTTTTTCAAAGGTATCCGTCAATCCATATCACGAACGAGATTGATTCAAAGATTGAATCGCCCCATTGTTTACATTCGGTTGTCACATGGTCGATCTATTAAAAGATCTCACATGCCACCTACTAGGAGCTTGTTTGATGTTGGCTCGAAGGCTTTCCATCTTCATTGTGAATATTTTACATATCACTCGGATGTTCCAGCAATACCACAAGGATAATCGTGAGGACTCATAAGATATAATCTCTCTTTCCACATTGTGTGAAGCAGAGAGTCTTCGTTGAAAGTGTCCTAAAGAGATTTATTGATGATCTCGTGGCTCTAGAGTCAATGGTGCATATTTGGTTCCTATTAGGAGACTAGGGATAGGGTCTCCTTCTTCAATATCAACAATCTCTAAGAGAAAGTCGATAGATAATGTCGGTTCCCGTGAGAATGAAACAAGTCCTTTTAATAGGAACTTGAGTGGTTTGGAAAGTTGAAGTGCGGTGCGTCCTTTGGGTCCATGACGTCTTGTCTTCAATACCGATGTTACCTTGGTAACCACCGATGTATATGAATTGAACGGGTTTACGCCTAAGGTTGAATAAATGGAGGCTATTTCTTTTCACCCTTTTCACATTCAATTCTTTTCATTCTTCACCCCTTCAATGCTTACCGATACTTCATAACTAGAACCTTGTTGGGTTTATTCGATACTAGTTCGGTCTTAGTCCGCACTCTTCCCCATCTCATTTTCTCCTTTTTTCAATATACCTAAGGACTTCTACTCTATCTAGTGGATTGTCCTGGGTAGATCCCTCCGGTTACGGCGGATCATGGGAACAAATACCTAACCTTATCATCCTTATATCACCATACATAAAGTAAAGTTGGTCGGTCTATTTGGTATTGTTCATACGCCATTGGAACCAATTGAAAACCATTTGAAAATCAATCCAGATACTTATGATATATTATCAAAGCATTTTGTACCGAATTGTTTTGATATTTTTAGATCAAGAGCTCCCCTCAACATGTGCATCAAGTGAAATCGTTTTGCACATGGAGGCAAGAGAAAGAATTAACTTCTTTGATTACCATTTTCTAAAAGATATCAACATCACTTCACGATCAAAACAAATAGATAAAGCATATATGGGAGGATGAGGTTTTCATAAGCTTGCTCCCCTCAATATGTGCCTTGAGGTTTGAAAGAGTTTTGCACATACAAGAGGAGCAGATCGCACATTGAAACAAATTGATCACGTTTGGATCTTTGTGGTTTAAGATAGATGCTCCCTCAACCTGTGTATGAAAAATTTGAAATAGTTTGGCACATGTGGGAAGGAGAGCTTGTACATCCTTATAAAACCATTTACCAATTATCAGTTAAATCCAATTTAAATCACAAGTTCTCCCCGATGACAATTATCAAATCATTTGAGATTTGTGATCTATGTAGATTTAAATCGATTTGGAAAGCTTTTAAGGAGAATTGTGACTTGATTATGAAAGTGTTTTAAGCGATAAGGATCGATTTAATTTAATTGAAATCATTCTCCCCTCGATCAATGACCTAAGTTGTTGATTGAGAGATAGATATTTTGACACACTTTAAGTCCAAATGATTTCCAAAAATAGAGTCCGAGTTATTTTCAAAGCAATTAGTTTTCATTAGATAGTAAGGATTTGTTTAAAGAATCGAGCATTAAATTTGAAAACCAAGATGAAACACTGACTCTGTTCTTTCTTTGAAAAGCGAGTTCTTGCTGAAAAGACAATAAACCATTGTTTCTCTTTCTCCCAAAAATAATTTTTTTTATTTTTTTATGAAAATTGAACAACATCTAAAGTCCCGTGTCATTCTTTGAATGACATCACAAAATCGTAGATATTATCGAATAAAAAACATGACAAAAGGACAATATTTTGAAATTTGTCAAGTTTTAATTTTTTTTTTTTTTTTTTTTTTGAAAGTTTTATAATTTTCTATTTGCTTTTTGAAGGTTTTGTAATTTTGTATTTTGCTTTTAGAATAGATATATACAAGAGATACATGAAGAAAACCTTTTACTCCTCTTCTTCCTCTTGAAGACGTTTGAGTGTTTCGGTTGTAGGCTCTTAAGACCAAGTCGTGGAAGTATAAACTCAAAACGTTCTCTAGGAAGAGCTTTGGTGAAGATGTCGCTAAGCGGTATTCGGTCCTCACAAAGTAAAGTTCCACCACACCATTTTCAACTTGTTCCACGATGAAATGATGTCGAATGTCGATGTGCTTTGCTCTTGAGTGTTGTGCGTTGTTGCATGAGAGAGCAATAGCACTTTTATTATCACGAGACAGAGGGATTTTGTTGAATTCAAAGCCATAGTCGGATAATTGGGATCTCATCCATAGGATTTGAGCACAACAAGATGACATGGCTATACTCGACCTCTGTAGAGGAAATAGAAGTACTAATTTGCTTCTTTGAAGACCGACTCACAAGCTTATCACCCAAAACCGAGCACCTCGGACGTGCTTGACGAGTATCTTGACATCTGCATGATCGGCATCGCATAGGTCATTAGTGACATACCGGTGTCCTTGGTACCAAAGTCCCATATTGATGGTTCCTTGAGATACCGAAAGACTGTTTAACCGCTTCAAGGTACTTTTTAGTAGGCTTAGCACGGTATCTAGCACACATGCAAACAATGAACAAGATGTCGGTTACTAGGCGTGAGGTACATCGGGATCCAATCATACTACGATATTTCGTTTGATCTACCATGATCCACGAGTGATCCTCATCTAGTTTAGTACGTTCAATCATGGGAGTGTCAACAGGGTCACTAGAATCAAATCCAAATTTCTTTAAAATCTCATTTGCATATTTAGATTGATTTATAAAAATGCCTCCGGGACTTTGTGAAATTTGTAGACCCAAGAAAAATGACATTTGTCCCATCATTGACATTTGAAATTTAGAATCCATTTCACTTGAAAAACGGTTACACTCATTGGGGTCAGTCGAGGCAAAGATGATATCATCAACATAAATTTGAACGTGAATTAAGTGGTTGCCTGACTTTCTGGTGAACAATGTAGGATCAACTGCTCCTTTGCTGAATCTCGTAGATAGAAGAAACTTTGATAGTGTATCATACCATGCTCTAGGAGCTTGGTTCAAACCATAAAGGGCCTTTTTCAAGCGATAAACATGAGTGGGATGCTCTGGATTCACAAAACCCTACGGGTGGTGACATAAACCACTTCTTTCGGATCTCCATTAAGAAAGGTTGTTTTCACATCCATCGATGAACAACCATGTTCTTGCTAGCGACATTAGCCAAGAAAATTCTTATAGCCTCGATACGAGCAAGCTGGAGCAAAAGATTCCTCAAAGTCAATACCTTCTATTGCGATACCTTTAGCCACTAACCTAGCCTTATTTTTCAAAGACATCACCATGCTCATCAAGCTTCACTTTGAATATCCACTTTAGAGAAATGATCATAGCACGATCTGGGCGGTACTAATTCCCATACATCTAATCGATCAAACTCATGAATTTCTTCTTGCATGGCATTGAACCGGTGTCTTCATTCATCGCAGCTTTTAGTATCTTTAGGTTCGATCTTAGAGATGCAATTGAAGAAGCACCATAAGGCATCGATGAGCAAGTTGTTTACAAGTGGATACTGAGCGAGAAGGGTTTCCAATGATGTTGTCCAATGGGTGATCATGTGTCCATTTCTAAGGTGTTCATGTGGTAGTTGTTGTGGGCCCGAAGTAGCAGAGTCGATGTCTCTGAAGAAGATGGTTACGATGATGATTCGAGGAGCAAATATGTTTTCAAATGGAGCATCTTCGGGAGTAGCAAAGGATTAACTTCATCATTGATGCGAAGCAGTTCCATGATGTACATTTGAAGATTGATGATTTGTTGATGAGACAGAGTGATCGCAGATGGCGCTTCTTGACTTAGTGATATTGAGCGAAGGATTGACTTCATTCACGTGGATATGAGCGACCTCATTGTGGGAATTGACAGATCATTAGCACTTGGCTCATAGTGTTCATCAAACATCGGATCAAACAATTTCTTCAAATCATCTTTAGTAGGAGGTACATATAGAGTTCTTGGAGAGGAATTTGGTACAAGGATGAACCAATGGACTGTTTTGAAGTGGAGGTCAGGCTGGATTGTCCAGAGCCATTTGACCGGTCGACTCATCGAGCGTAACGTGAATTGTTTCCATGATATTTCGAGATCTCTTGTTGTAGATTCTGTAACCCTTCTTGTTTGGTGTATAACCAACAAAAACTCCAATATCTGCCTTTTCTCTTAATTTTCCTAAATCTTGACCGTCATTCGTTGGATAGCACAAGGCACCAAACACACGAAGGTAGGAGAGATCAGGCTTTCGTTTATGAACAAGTTCATATGGAGTTTTTCCATGAGAGGTGTGTATAAGGGAGCGATTTTGGGTGTAGCGGTGGCAATGGCTTCATCCCATAGAAACATTGGAACCTTTGAATAAATTAGCATTGTTCTTGCGGCTTCTACAATAGTTCAATTTAGTCTTTCAACTACACCTTTCGTTGAGGAGTTCGTGGAACACATCTTTGATGACCGATTCCAACACTTTCATAAAAGCGAATTAAGTCTTTGTTAGCAAACTACGTGCCATTATGCTGTTCGAACAATTACATTGTATTGTTGAGTCGAACTGAAGTCGTTTGATTAGTTTGATGATGACATCGGAGTTTCATCCTTTGTCCTAAAAACTTTACCCAAGTAAATCGAGAGTAGTCATCAACAACTACTAGAATGTATTTCTTCCATTTATCGTTTGCACTCTCATTAGTCCCACGGATCCATATGAAGGGTATGAAGAACTTCCATTCATGAATTTGTGGGTTTTGGTTTGTGGGCATATTTCGTGCTTTTACCCAATTGGCAAGTTTGAACAAAGATGATCTTTTCATATTTTAACTGGGTAAGCCTCGACAAGATCCTTTACGGAAAGGTTATTAATGGTGCCGAAGTTCAAGTGATTGAGACGGCGATGCCATAACCATGACTTTGTTTTGGAAGCCTTTGACAAACAAGCATATTGAGAAGACTTCATCATGTCATCGATAGAGATGGTGTATAGATTAGAACTACGAGTACCTCTTAATAATTCCACACCATCAAGTTCTCTAACGAAGCATGTATGTTTCTAAAGGCCAACTCTAGATCGGAATCACGAATTGACCAACGAGAAAAAAATTATGACCAAGACCTTCCACATAATATACCACGAGATTCCACTTTTGCCTACTACATAGTCACCATAACCCATAATTGCTCCAAAATGGTGGTTCCCGAATCTAACATGATCTGATAAATTTACTCACGAAGTTCATGAGCATGACCGGTCTCGGTCGTATGCTTGGAGCGACTGAGTCCGGTACCATAGAAGGATTTGAACGATCTGCGGTTGAACACAGACAAGAATGGATAAGCGGATAATTGGGATCCCCATGTAAGAATGGGTTCCATTTGGTTAGTAACGATGATTGGAACACCCGCATCGAAATAGAAACATTCATATCGAAATAGAAGCAATGGAATCATTATGAATAGATGCAGTACTAGTGTCCGTATTTGACCTATTCAAAGTATGTTCACTTTTTAAGAGAATAGTTCTACCAGTAGGCATCTATTTTCTAATGGGCATTGTCTGATCAACCTTATGGCCAATAGGTTTCCACTGTTTTCTAACTTTCTTTCGTTTTTGCCTTCTAGCCTTCTTAGCATGATTTTTTGCATTAACAATTTCAACTGGGCATTTGACATTAGACAAAGCATTCACATCACATTCATGATTAGCAACATAATTCAAGCGAGACATCGTTACATGGTTTGCGAGAAAGTATCGTAATTCGAATTAATTCTGATCGCCTATGGCTAATACTAGAATCAACACGATTCGTTTTATTCAACACAAACTTAAAGTTCCTAGGTTGGTCTTCTACTTTCTTCCAATGCACATTCTTAGCTTGCGAGGTCCTATCATTCCTTGTATTGCCTTGAGACTTTTACCTGCTCGCTTTAATGCCATTGATTACTCCTGTAGAGGGAATTATGGGAACATTAGTTGGTTGATCTACTTTTTGCATTCCAGAACTAGATGTGAAGGGATGTGAACTATTTGAAGGCGTCTTGAAGTTTACTTTCTTAACACTAGAGGTCCGTATATCGAACTACTTGAAGGCATACTAAGGTTCACATTCATAACATTGGGCATTGAATGAGTTGCATATTTGGCACTAGGCATAGAACAAGGTATCAAGGATTGACTTGTTCACCTAAGGTTTTAGGGCATTGTTAGCCTTAATAGTTTTTATTAGAAGTGATGGTCATTCACATTTAGGAACTTTATAACTGTGTTAGATATCGTGCTAGAATAGTCAACGGGCTCGTGGATTGGACTAAGCTAAATGGGTATTAGTTTAGTTAATCTTGCCTTATATCCAATCCAGCCCATGTCCACGCCCACGAGGCCCAAGCCAAAGCCCTTTAGGGCATCTTGTATTTAGAGTATAAATACCCCTCAAATGGTCATTTGAGGGTGTGCTTGAGTGTGTGTGTGTGTGTGTTTTCTTTGGAGCAATACAACATCTTGTGATTATCTTTCTCTCTTCACATACACGGTTTACATCTTAAGTCACCATCTTTCTCATCTTATTTCTAAGCTTTGTTTGTGTTTGTGGTTAACGTGTTATACGCGTAGCGTATTGGGTTTATGATAAGGTTGATAAAAGTAAGGTTCTACAGGCATATTGTAATTAGGCATTCTAGAAGTTCTTGAGATCGTTTGGCATATAAGCATGCATGGCCAATTGCATTATCATGTGGTTTCTCTATCTTATCCTCTTCTACAATCTCACGGAGACATTCTAGGCTGTCCTTAAGGTATGAGAAATATGTTTGAATAGCAAGTTTGTTATTCCTAAGATGATGAGGAACATATTTCACGGACAAAGCATATTTATTACGGACATGCACCTTTAAAGTACCATTCTCCCATTGGTCATTGGCATTTTCCTTTTACGACTCTTGATTCTCAATTTCCTTTTACCTTGAAGTTATTTTTTGTTATTTTTTATTCTGAGTGACTTTTATTGACTCAAATAACTCATTGAAATGACGTTTAACCTTTTCATTTTCTTTTAGAAAACTCTCATTTTCCTTTTGTAAAGTATTAACCAAGTTTTGAAGATGAAAATTTTGAGAATTCGAGAATCTAAAGGAGGAGGCATTTGGGAGCGGACACATTGTTCATTTCACCCTTTAATTGAGAGATTTGGGCTTTCAACTTTTCGATTGTGTTACAATGAGCTCAAATCATTCATCGCGTTCTTGATTTCAAAAACTACATCAAATTCGGAACATCCAAAGATGTCTTGATATTTGAGGTTTTAACATTTTCTTTCGGATGTTGATATTTTAATTGCAAAGCAAGATGCTCAACTTCTAATTTAGAAAAGCTGTTTTACGTGTTATCATGATCATCTGTTCAACTTTATCATGCGGTTTAGAGTTAGTTTTTCAAGCTCAATGACACGATCATGGGAGACTTTCGAAGCAACGAGATAATTCATGAAATCGAGAAGCATTAATGGAACAATTGTAGCGATGTAAAACACATCTTGAGTAATACATTCGAAATAAGAGTCTCATTCAATGTATGCAAGTTCTTCCTCTCAATCTCATTATATTTTAGTGCTCGCTCATAGTCACTAACCTCAACTATCATTGCATCAAATTCCTTTTCCATTCCTTTAATATCCGAATCTATCCCCTTTTAAGACTCTCAAATTGATCTTTTAGTTGTTTAAAGAAAGTCATGACCTCGGTTAGATAGCATTCTTTGTTTGCTCAAAACCCTTTCCCTTGATAATCCCAGCTGGTGTGATCCTTTTCTTACAAGTTTTCTCAAAATCGACAAATAGTTGAAAAATAACATATTGGTGATTAAGGTCTTTCTCTTAGTGGCAATAGTTCTAGGAACTAAATGCATTGGTGTATTTGGAGGAGACACGATCGCTGCAGCATTTTCCTAAGGTGAGGTTTGTTTCAACAAAATTTTCGACTTTTACTTATCTAAGTCCCTTTTCGAACACTTGTTCGGTGTTAACAACGTTTTAGGCTTAAATTTGTTTAAGGAGATCCGTTTCCTTCTTTTAATTATGGGGTTTGATCATTATGTTATTCTTTTACATTCGGGATCTTCAGCTTCTTATTCAATTTCTCCCTAGATGCATCATCTAATTTTCTATCTTCACGAGTGCACTCAACGCAACTAGGTTTTTGTCTAGGTTTAAGAATCTCATTGCCATCATAGATTACATTATGGGCATCTCTAGCCTTTTAACAACTTCGGATTTGGTTCCTCAACAAGGGAGTACTATGCTTATCACTCAAAACTCGTGCTTAGTGATTAAGTGAAGCGATCGAATGGTGTTTCCTTGTCACGTACAACTTATTTTCAAGTTTGTTTTTCAAGGTTTTAGATTAGAAAAATCATTCAAAAGTTTTGATTCCTTAGCAATCGAATTCTTGCTTAAGCATTTTAACATTTTCTTGAAGTTCTTGTTTTTCTTGGCGCTTTTAGAAAGCTTTTCTTGTAAGGAGTTTAACTCTTGTTTTAATACTTCTTCTAAACTTACTTTTTCTAATAGTTATGCATTTGGTCATCCATTTCCGCTCACGGTGGTTAATTCAAACTTAGCTCGTTGTTCATAAATAGCAACACGTTCTTTATATGCATTAAGTTCGAAATAACAAAATCATCGAGGCACGCGTGCGATGTATTCGTCAAAAGGATAGTCATCATTGATCGCATAAGATACACCACTTGGTACAATCTCACTTTCACTTTGTTTCACATATTGATCATATGGGACATCATTGATATTACCCATATTTTCAATATCTGACTCAATAATTACAGTTGATTGTACTTCGTTATGTATCTTTTGCTCATCAACTTCATCGTATAGTTTTAGTACCTCAGAAATGATTTTGTCTTTGGATGGACCAGCTTGTGGTGATGAAGAGACTTTAGGAGGACCATTGGAGAAATGCTAGCCATGAAAATTGTTTGTGCAGTAGGTTCATCATCAACGTCGATTCGTATGCATCACAATCAACGACTTGAAAGGCATTCGATGATTGTGGCCTATCTCCTAATTGGTTGCTCATCCACATCGCATCATATGTCTTGGCATTTCCTCGAGAAGAAACAACAATTCCTCTTCATCCAAAGTCGCACCATTATCACGAGCTTGCACAAGCAACATCTTATCCACAAGTACTCGGCATTTTGAGGCGTTTTGGTGATGCTTGTCCTTGATTTCCATTCCTTCCTCTATTCTCGATTTGCCACATATCCTCTACCAACTCCACCTCTTCCTTGTTCATACTGTCTTTCTTGAACCGGTTGTACCATAACCTTCCCATCTCGGCGGTGGCTTGATTGTGTGGATTAGACGCTGTTACGAGGTTGTTGTTGGTGTGTGGGAGAGAGTTCATGTTTTTGTTGATCATGAGCCAGTTGATTAATGAAGTTTCCCATGTGCATCGGCATCGACTTGTTTGAACATTGGATCGGGAATGAGTTTGTGATTACCATTACCCATGGGTATGACTTGTGAGGCTTTGGTTGTGATTCCAATGTTTGAGTAGAAGCGGTTGAATCATTCGATGAGCTTGTCTCTCCACGGTTGGTTTTGAACCGATTAAGAATCCTTTTTCAAACATAGCACGTCTCTCATTCGAAGAAGGAATGCATAGAGTTGCTCATAGTTTGTATTCTTTAATCTTTTAGTTAGCTTTACGTAGTGACAAACTTGTGCCATTCGGGATTCATGTTGTTTACAAATTTAGAGTTCAAGCGAATGTTTGGCATGGTCATTCGATGTTCCTCATGTCATTGACAAGCTTGTGGAATCTCACGTAATACTCATAGACACTCTCATTTGGTTTCATCTTGAAGTGCTCAAACTCATCATAGAGTTGTGATTCTCTTCCATAGTTAATTCGAGAACCGATGAAGCATCTTGACATTATCCCACACCGCCTTGGCTTCGTGTTGTGATTGATTAGCTTGTAGATATCTTTTGGAAGACCTTGAAGTATGATGTTAGAAGCCACGATATCATCATCGAATCTCTTTTCTCCTTATCATCGAGCTCATCATATGTCTTTGGTCCATCTATTCCATAGATCATTGTTCCATCTGCAATGTATCAATTAAGTCTCTTGTAGTCTCAATCGATAAGGTCCTTCATCAATTGATTTGAGAATGTTGACCCATTTTCCTTTCCAAGACAAGATGGTCTTATTCTTTGAGCCCAAGAGTCGTAGTCGATTCATCAAGCATGGGTGGGCAGTATCTCGAACATTTGCTTGAACATCCTCGCAGCATGTGGAGATGATTGTAGGTACGTTGGTAGACATGTTTAAAGATTACACGGATTTTATAACTCAATGATTAAACCGGAAATAGATTCTTTCACGGGATTTTACTAAATCAAGAGAAAACCGTTTACAAACAAAAGTCAACCAAGTCGCTAAGAATCCTTGAATCAAGTCGCTAAAAACCAAGTTGCTAGGACAAGTCGCTAAGTTCCAAATCGCTATGAATTTTGTGAGAAGTCGCTATGCACCAAGTCGCTAAGAAATCAAGTCGCTAAATAGCAACTAACTCTTGGTCCAAATCGCTAGCACCAAATCGCTAAGAAACTTAAGAACAAATCGCTATCAAAATTGAAAGCAAGTCGCTACCTTACCAAGTCGCTACCCGTAGTGGAAAATCCACTAATGCATTGCTTTGTCGGCTTGTCTCTAAAGGCAAGTCGATAGGACCAAATCGCCACCAAGCAACACTACAACTCGCTAATTTTTTTTGAAGCAAGTCGCTAACAAGAAAGTTACACGAGAGCCAAGTCGCTAACATGAAAACTTCCAAAACACACATTTCAATCCAAAACAAGCTCAACCACAGTGATTCAAGCTTACCAAAACAAAATCAAGCATATACAATGATCCTAAACACAAAAGTACACCCAAAATTCAAACTTTAACACTAGAGATGAACCAAATGATGCAAAACCACTAAACTTTTCAATCTCAAAACCATCTAAAACCACTAGAAATCCAAAGATATGTAAGAGATAATCTAACCATGGCTCTTGATACCATTTGTAACATATTGGTTCACATACACATCAAACCATAACCAAAGTAGGCGTACAATATGAGTTCTAGAGAGAAAGTTAGAGGTTTAGGAACTTTAGTGAGAGAAAGAAAAATCTTATTATGAGCTCCAACTCTCTACCTTGGAAGGTAGAGAGTATTTATAATCATTACATAAGCGCCACCTATCGGTCTGTGGATCGAGGCATACGGTGGGTAAAGACCGTCAGTTCTCCACGGTGTTACTTAACTAAATACTACTTAATGTAAATAACTACGACTACGAGCTTTCTAACGGATACATATACTTGAGGTGACCGACACTTTAATACTGGATTTTCTAAATCCTAACAATATGTTTTACTTACCACTCTTGTTGAAAATCTTTGTGAAAATTACCCTTTGCTAGTTCACGGTTTCCAGCGATGATGTTATTTTTACCACTATTGATCTAGCCGTTACAACTGTTGTGTCAGTAACAAATTTTTACTAGCCGTTGAGAGTAACTACTTTCTATATTTATAGGGTAAATTTTTTTAGAAGATTATCTACTTTCCTACTTGCAATTTATTCTCTTAAGATAATTTTTTTCCTTAGATAATCTTTCTTGCGCAAAACTCTTAAACCCTAATAGTATATATCTCTTTCTCTCAATTGGCGAGTTCTCTATACAATTCATACTAACACAACATATATTTTCATCAAAAGATACTATGGCACCTATCACTTTGCGAGATGAGCACAACCAAGTGGCCTATTTGGAAAAGTCAAATGAAAAGAGTGGCCTTATTTTTCATCAGTTGTGGATTTCCTAAATACTACTCATATAAGGTATGCTTTATTACTCAATCCTACAATCTATATCTCTCAAATCAAACAGTTTTGGAACTCTGTTCAGTCCATAACCATTGAAAATAGAGATACACATTAAGCGGTGGATGCTCTTGAGCCACGATGGATGGGGTAACTATTGATGTTCTTGAGTCATCCTTGAGGAGAATTCTCCAATTGGATGATCTCAATGGTATCATCACATTACCCATGCGAAATTCATGAAAATCTTTCATCCATGGGGTATGATACCAGCGACAAAAGGCTACTTTCAAAAGAGTGGTTTCATCCTCATTGGAGATTTTAATACATACTCTTTTACATTGTCAAGTCCTAAGAAAACTTCTTATGAACAATTCGGTTCAAAATGGCTTACCCTTTGGTTTGTCTAGCCACAAATAAGATTTTAATTGGTCTAAATTTATTTTTACAAGTATGCAAGGCAATGTAAAGAGTTCAACAAAATTTTGATGTATCCAAGGTTTGTGCAAGCGGTGTTAAATAATTTCAAGCGCAATCCCATACAAGAGTTTATAAAATCCGTTGCCTTAAGCCAAAAGTTTTTCAAAACATGAATAAGGATGGCAATAGGGTTGTTAAACCACTTTTTCCTCAAATGCTTGCAAAGATTTCACATGTACAGGGTGAAGATGCAACAATCCCAGTTGTATCCCAAAACTCACCCATAATCACCGTTCCAAACATCAACTATACACCACCAGTTTCTCACACTTATGAGAGGAGGCTAAAACAGCCAACTCCTCCCATTACAACACAACATGTCCCTGATCCTTTTTTTTTAGGAAGAAGCGTTGGTGGTTCCGAGCTTCCACCTAGTCTAACTAGGGTGAGTCCGAGCCAATTCCCTATGATTCACCTCTCCCAACAGTCACACAGGTTGGAAGTGTTGAGGCGTTGGGCAACCTATGGAATTGATGGAACTTTGTACCAAACTAACAAAGCGGGTTGAATCTCTAGAGAAAGACTTGACACAAGTAAAGGAGCAACATGCCAAGGATGTTACACAATTGAAAGAAGAGATTCGAGAATTTGAAGAAAGAGTTGCGAGGGGTTGAAGCGAGGCAAGGAGACTGCAAAGATAGTGATATCATCTCCATCCTCACCTCATGATGGTGACTCGAAGGCTTCAAGTGAAGATTTTGGGAATTCTCCCAAGCAGGGAGGAAAGCAGATCTTGAAACCAAGGGAGGAAGATTGATTTTGGAGATGAAGGTGATGTTAATTTTGGAGTTAGTGAGGAAGGCGATACTCGAAGTTCCTCAAGAACCTGAGCAAGAAATTTTCGGTTCAGAACCGCGATACCATTTCCACTGCAGAGCAAGTTACCACTGCTGGTCAAACTATTACCACTGCAGAAGAAGAAATCAAAAAGAAGAAGAAGGAGAAAGGTAAAGCAGTTGTGAAGAGTAAAGAGCAACAAAGAAGGAAGGTTTCAAAGAAAGAACAAGCTCAAATTGCTGATGATGCAGAAGTTGCTAGAAAGATTGGAGAAGATGAAGTTGCAAACAAGAAAAAGCTAGATGAACTAGAAATTGCAGACTTCATGGAGGCTAAAAGGTGCGACGAATGGAAACTCACCGATCCAATGGATGTAAATCCACTTTCCATTGTTCCACTTAAAATTTTAGGAGAAAAGACTCCGAGTTTTCTTATGTACCTACGAACAAGAAATTGATTTCTTGATTGCTAATGATCGATGAGTCAAGAAGAAGGCAATTGACCTAGTTGCGGATAAATCTTTAAGCGAAGAACAAAGAGCTGCTTTCGATTGAAGGATTTCATTCAAATGAAGAATAGCCAAGCACTTCAAGATGCAATTGTTTGATCAAAAGGGTCAAAGAAACCAAGACAACCAACCAAGGCACGAGTTATTTCAATGATGAAAGATTATTGTTGCGGTGTTGGTGGTGGAAAAGCATCGATTCAAAGGGATGATGATGATAAGGTTGAAGGTATCTACTACAGAGTTAAAAGGCAAGATCAAGACTTTATTCCTATAAACTCTGAAGAAGAAGAAAGAACATATCCTCATCGAAGAGAAAACCAAAGAAAGTGAACCTCATACACAAGAAAATAAAGCTTCTTTGAAGAACAAGAAGTTCAAACTGAGAAATTCGAAGAACGGTGGTGGCATGATTTTGATTGAAGAAGGAGATTTTATCGACCCACTGCAAGTCAGACATCCTATTGTTGATTGGGAAGTGTATACTACTAGCAATTTTGTTCCAACATGGAAGATTACAAGGCTAGGTGGTGAAACTTCATCATTTATTCAGTTTGAAGAACTCATCAAAGCATGTGACAGAGTTGATCTTGATACATTGTGGAGATTAGTTAAAGAAAGGTTTGATGCTGACAAGATTAAAGATATGAAGGAAATTCAGTTATGGGTTGATCTAAGAAGGCTCTATGAACCAGATGCTAATGATACTTTCTGGAAGTTTAAAGCTTCATGTATTGGTACTACATGGACTTACTATGATTCATGTGAAGTTCATCATGTTTCTACAAACACTGGAGTGGATGCATTCATGTTTGCTAAGAAAGAATACCCACTCAGAGCTGGAACTCTCACTGTGATGTTGTCTTCAACAATAAGAGTTCATGAAGATACTGAGAAGGTCACATATTTGTTACATAGGCTTCAAGGTCAATGTTCAAGAGCTATTCAGAATTTAAGTAGAAAGTGAAGTGTTTTGGAAGAATTCCCCAAATCCTTGCGGATGATAAAGATTGAAGAAACTTATTGATTTGCGGAGAAATCATATGTTTAGGGAGGATTGTTGGGAATAATACTATGATTACCAACGATAAGCTTGTGAAAACCTTCTTGAAGAATGCCTTAGCGATCGAAACACATTACCACTTGCTAGTACATATTATTACCACTACTATTAGGATAATTGTTATGTATTCGTGTATAGATAAGTATAGAAAAGATCTTGTGTATATTCTATATAGTTAGCATTATACTTATCTTGTAAAGGACTCCTTGTGCTATAAAAGGAGATCCTAGGTCATTGTTCTTGGAGCGTATGCTTCAAGGTGTAACCCTAGTGATAAGCAAGATCACTCAGTATTATTCATAATAATATTGAAGCTTTGTGTTACATTGTTCTCACTTACATTACATCATATAATCCATCTTCTAAGTATTACTAAGTATATTCGCGTGCTTATTAATATAACTCAGAGTATCACTAACACAAGGTGTGTGTTTATATCCATCATATGTACTAGGACCGGTTAATGAGTGTTTATCTTCCATTTCCAACTTGTTATATTTCATATACACCCGAGAGATGTGAGTATCCAAACACCCCATGTGAGGTGCTAATATGTAATTTCCGTGCTTGTTATGACTTTTGGGGCTTATATGTGTTGTGAATCATTCTAAACTAATGCTTCATGACCCTAACTTATAAATCAATTGGCTAAAAGCACATTTGCTTGAGGACAAGCAAATACCAAGTGTAGGGATATTTGATAAGGATTTAAAAGGTTCCTTTTGAGGGTCATTTAAGCCCTTAATTGATCACTTTGTATCCCTTATTACTTAATTTCGTTCCTTTTCACTTTTAGGTCTCTTGAAGGCAAATTGCTGGAATGACACTTATTCGCATCGAAAAGGCGAATATCTGAAGAAATGGCCAAAGTCAAGAATCGAGACACTCAGTGTTGGGCCGAAGGGGACGGTGTCGGTTTAAGCGCAATGCCGTCGCAACATGTTTTGTGACGACTCGAGCTAAATTGCTTATTTACAAGTGACGGCATCGGGTTTTAAAGAGTAGGGTGTCGCGACCGCAGACGGCCTAGATTTGATCGAGACGGCGTCGAGATGAAGGCGGCAGCGTCACGAGGCATAGGTGGCGTCGTCGCAATGATAACGTAGCCAAGACGAAACCCTAATGACGGCGACGGCGGCGTCACAATTAAAGAGCGTCGTTGCGGTTTGTAACACTATATATAGAATCAAATTTTTCGCTTTTAGGAGGTAGTTTTGTGGGTAAAACCTAAACCGAACCAAGGTCATCTTGTCTGATATTTTAGGGTTCCATACCCTATTTTATATCAAGATAAGTGTTTTACTTCATTGATCCATTTATGTCTTCAATTGATTGTGTGTATGCTTGCATGTTCTCCATGACTGGCTAATTTATTTGTGTGTTTGCTTAGGTAATATGAAACCTAGTTAGTGAATATTGATTGATTGTCTCTTATCTTAATTGTGATTGGCCTAGTATTGCGATAGGTCATTCGTTGTGTTATTAATGCTTGATTAATCTTTGTTGAACCTTAGCATATAGTTACTAGTGGAATTGTAGGCTAAACATCCAAAGAATACCTTAGAGTTATGTTTATGAATCCTAGAGATTTCATAGTCATTAACCTTTGGTAGCTTCAAAGAGTTAGGGATAACGCATACCCTACGACCTTAGAAAACAACGCGTTAAGAATAAGGACGTGACAATTCAACCATCAATAAGAGATAACTAGGGAGTAATAAAATCTAAGTAAACACATTTTTAAACATCATACGAGCACACAACAATAGACATGGACTACCCCTAGCTTAGTTAATTATATTAGATAATAGTAGAGTAATCGGTAGAAATACCAACTCCCAAATCCAAACCCAGAGATTCGTACCTTTCCATTTTCTAAAAAATATAAAAAAGAAAAAAAATAATCTTCCTCAACCTCAACCTTAGCGTAGTAACTTCTTACTAGCATTCCTATTCCCTAGAGAGCGATATCCATACCGTGGCTTACCCTAATACTACACTACAACGATTAGGTTCACCGCCTAGGGTGTTGAAAACTTGTTTCGACGAAAGGAAGTTCCTTTGACCCGAACGCATTGCGTAAGCGTATCAATAAGAGACAACCAATCAATATTCAGTACCTAGGTTTCATAGATCTAAGCAAACACACAAGTAAATTAGCCGGACATGGTGCCCAAGACAGCCAAAAATCATTATTAGGTTTTACTCCACAATTCTACCTCTCTTAAAGTCTGAAAATTCGAATTATATATATAGAGTTACAACTGCGACTGCGTCACTCTTTAATTGTGACGTTGTCGGATCGCCGCCATTAGGGTTTCATCTTGACCAAGTCAACTTTTTGACGGCATCACGTTGTGGTTGTGACACCGTCGGCTTCATCTTCGGCGTCGTCGGAATGCGAATCTAGGCCGTCCGAGTTGTGACGCCTACTCTTTAAAGCTGGCGTCGTCATGTACAAAATAGCAATTTCACTGAGCCGTCGAATTATAAGGGCGGCGTCGCCTTTATCTCGTGACGCCGTCGAGTGCGTTTCTAGCGACTTGAGTGTCTCGATCTTGACTTTGGCCATTTTCTTCACATATTCGCCTTTTCGTCCAAATAAGTGTCATTCCAGCATTTTGCCTTCAAGAGACCTAAAAGTTAAAAGGAGCGAAATTAAGCGAATGAGATATCAAAGTGGTCGATTAAGGGCTTAAATGACCCTCAAAAGTGTACCTTTTAAATCCTTATCAAATATCCCTACACTTGGTATTTGCTTGTCCTCAAGCAAATGTGCTTTTGCCAATTAATTTATAAGTTATGGGTCATGAAGCATTAATTTAGAACAATTCACAACAAGTATAAGCCCATAAAAGTCATAACAAGCACGGAAATTACATACTAGCACCTCACAAGTGGTGTTTGGATACTCTCATCTCTCGGTGTATATGAAATATATCAAATTGAAATGGAAGATAAACACTCATTAACCGGTCCTAGTACATAGATTACCATAGGCTTGAGACTAGATCAAACCTCCATCGTTTTGGCGTAAGCACCTAGGAAAGACTATCCAAGAGGTCTTTTAAAGGGTTGTAACGTTAGGCTTACGGTAGGGAAACAAAGGGTTTGGTTGGATAGGCGATTTAGTGGTGGCAAGTCAAAAATCTTTATGTTACAAGCATGAAAAGAATGGCGTTGCTAAGCCAAGACTCGACACTCTAAACTCTAGATAACGTTGAAACAAACAAACATAAATTTAAAGATAGATGTAGGATGGTAGCCCGTATGTTTTTTTCAATTTTTTTTTTTTTTTGATTTTTTTTTTCATACACTTTTACTCTACCATCCTCTACGATAACATCAAAATAATAGGGATTTATAGGCACATCCCTACACTTTATTTTTTATTACTCTAACACTAATTTGACCCCGAATTGAAAAGATCAAAACACTTGGAGTACATTATTACGTAAATAAAGGGAATTTGAATTTAACGTTCCTTTCCGTCACTTCATAAAATTTAACTTTTTCCATGAGTCCCAATCGTCCCAAAACTGTGTACAAAGGATATGACTCGACTTAGCAACTTATGCAAGTAACTAGATAATTGAACTAAGGGTTTATAACAATAATGCACTAAAAGTGAGTGCATACAAGGTAGGCTAAGGCGATTTGGGTGTACATTTGGCGGTGGATTGTAAACAATGCTCTTCATTGATATTCTAGAAAACCGAAACATCACGAGAACCGCGAAAAGGATAGGCTTTGAGGGTTAACTAGGGGTATCGTGTACTAAAGATGAGTACAACGCAAGGGTGTGGGGGAATTACTCAACCGATGTGGAAGAAGTAATTATAATACGAGTATCAAACAAGGGTTATCCTAATGCCTCTTATCATTTAGTTATTCCTAACTACACAAGTGTAGTCTCACTAGCGATCTCGGGATGCATCACAAAACAAGTTCTAGAATCTAATACACTACCGATACACTCTCTAAGCATTAAAGATGAATGCTTTAATTCCTACAAATCTAAGGTGAACCTCACATTTTTGGTGGAATTGAGTGGTAAAGGGTTTTGTGCTAGTCATATAATTTCCTATCCATGAGGCGCTTTATTAAGACTAATGGCCCACTCCTACATGTCATGAAAAATTTTAAATTTGGTGCCAAAATTACCCTAACCGATATTTCTCATGGTTTATTACACAAATTAAATTGGACAAGGCAAATAGTCAAGGATAAGCATAGTTTCAAAGTTCCGTTTATTTTCCTCCTACACTTAAACCGAACATTGTCCCCAATGTTCCCCAAAAGTATCAAAGTTATGATAATGGAAGGTAACCAAAAGCGAAAAACTAATACTCCACGATTAGCTCGGTAGGATCCGTGTGAAGTAGTGGTTAAATTCTTCTTCAAGAAGAATGTATGCGTGAAAAGCTCCATCCAATCTTATAAGTAGCACAGAAAACGAGACAAAGTAAGATAAGTTGTTTCTGCTCCTCCCAAGCCGTCGGGTTGCAATCCGATCCGTCGGGTTATCCCTGACGAAATTGGTCTGCTGTGATTTTTTGGAAAAATTACATCTTTAGAATCTGGAAAAATTCTGCAAAACATCCATTATGACTCGATACAAGCATTTGACTCTAACAAACACATGTATATATTTTCAATAATCGTAATTCTCATGTTCACGTTCATTTAAAAGCGTGTGTAATCTTCCCTACGCTTATCTCTTTGTAAAATACCTTTATATGTAATTAAGACGAGGTTAAAGACAAAATAAAGCATTTTCACAAATTCAAACATGAGAATAAACAATCAATAAAAAGATATCGACACACAAACAAGCAAACAATTAAGCATGGGTTGCCTCCCACGAAGCGCTTTTCTTTATTTATGAGTCTTGTAGCTAGACTCAAGTCGTGCCTCACGTGACCTCATTACCATCACCTTCTTCCTCATGGCGGTCTCTATTGGGGTTTTCATGTTATAGTAATGCCTATTATGCATCTTTCTAAGTCATCTTCTCCCAATCGATTCTATATTCGGTCCTAGTTTCAAACAATCCTTATAGAAACGAAAATCTTATCCATCACATAATCTACTCCTTCTCCTTATCCTCCTCATTCCTATAGTAGACCGATAGCTTAAGTTCTTTTCATCATTAGATAATGATGAAAATTCTCAATCTTGAAGGGCATTTGGTAAGCTACATCATCGGTCTCATCCTTGAATCTTACTATTCCTAACGACGAATCATAAGTCATCTCGGTGTTTTCTATGAAATTCCTAGAATAACGTGGGACAAGTTAGGATCTATGGCCGTACTAATATCATTCACAATTATGAAATCCGTAGGATACGTGAAACTACCTACATAAGCGGTCAATCCCTTAACTCTACCAAGGAAATTACAATTAACCCTAGGATTATCGGGATCTTGCCTAGTTGGGATAGGCTACTTCATTACCCAATTATAGTAGGTGCTAGTCATGATATTTATCGGGGACTTGCGATCAATGTGAGCCTTTGCCACAAAAGATGTCCTATGCAACATGGTATGTTAAGATTCCAAGGGTTCCCAAACTTGATCCTAGGGCTTCTCCTAACATACATGTGACGGAGGTCGCGTACTAAGTGTGGGTGGCGAGAGAGTTCTTCTTCCATAGGAAATTTATTGAAATAGTCATCGCCTACTTCATCTATTTCCTCGGTTGTTTCATTCCTAGGGGTTTCACTAACCTCAAGTACCGTCTCATGGTTCGCTTCGTCATTTGTCCTATTGGGTTTCACTAAGGTGGTGGTATTGACGAATTGAACGTGCTTGGCTAACTTACTTGGGTCCTTAATTTCTACACCGGAAGCTTCGGGAGAATTAGTTGAGATGGCATTAACCTTCCTATAACTATTGGTCATGGATTTCAAAAGGTTATCTATCTTCCTATCCATCTCGGCTTGTTTTTGTTAAAGCGATGCGAGAGCTTAGCTATTTGAGCTTCTTGGGATGTAACTAGGTGTTGCAATATCCTTCTATGTTTTGTTGGCTAGGGTCGAGAGAGGCCCATGAGAAATCATTGGAGGTGATTTTTTGGTTTGTCCCCAATAGAAGTCGGGTTTGCCCTTCCATGCTTCTCGGCATCATTGAAAGTCTTAGGTCCGGGTGTTGTAGGGAATCTTCCTCCCGTTCCATTGGTACGCGAGGATGCGTAGTCAACGGAAGCTTGTTCGGGGAGTCTTGTGCAAGTGCGAGTGTCATGAGGACCATTACATAGCTCACACAAGGAAGAAACTTTGTTCACTTGGCGTGAAGACTTAGGATTTTTGTAGGAGCTCATTAGGAATTTGACTTGATCTTCAAGTTCAAGCATCTTACGATCGGAAGTTTGTGAGTCAATGGGAGGCGAGGAGATTGCCTTTAAGGCTTGGTCGATGGATCGCTTAGTTAGGAAGTTGACATGATCATAAAAGATTTGGACTTGAAGCCAAAGATCAATGTCGTGATGAGGACTTTATGGAGTAAGTCCTTAAATCGAGTCCATGCTTCAGAGAGATTCACCTTGGCGTTGTTGGAACATCAAGATTTTATTCCTAAGCTTAGTAGTTCTTCCCGATTGGGAAAAATTGGGCAAGGAAGCGAAGTGAGATCATCCCAACTTGAGATGGAGCGGCGGGAAGTCGCTCAAGCCAATTACTAGCTTGATCCCGTAGAGAATTGGAAGAGACGCAAGCGCGTGGTCTCCCGAGTAGTAGCATCGAGGTCGATGGAATCGATGATTTTAAGGAAATGCTTAAGATGCTGATTAGGATCTTCGGAACGAAGTCCATGGAATGCACATCCGTTTTGCACCAACCGGATGGTTTCGGATCGGAGGGTCGTAGTTTGGGCTTGGTCGAGAAGCTCAATGGTGTTCCTATAGCCTAGGTGGCTTGGTCTTGAGTATTCACCAAGAGTACGGCCTCTTGGTGGGTCATTTGGTGGTGGGTTGATGAGTGGTGGTTGATTATCACCTTCCATGATGAAAAGTGATGGGATTACGAACAAAGGTCACGAAGAAGGGGATAGACTACGAGGAAGCTAAAATGAGAAAAAGCTTACTTGATAGGAATCAAGCAAGGGAACCTAAGCGAGATAGACTCTAACTAGCTATTCTATTCCGGCGTGGCGCAAAAAACTTGATCGCGTACAACGCGTTCGAGGTCAAAGGAAACTTCCTTTTCTTGAGCAAGTTTTTCAACCACCTAGGCGGTGAACCTAATCGTTGTAGTGTAGTATTAGGGTAAGCCTCGGGATTGATATCGTTCTCTGGGGAATAGGAATGCTAGTGAGAAATTACTACGCTAAGGTTGGGGTTGAAGAAGATTATTTTTAATCTTTTATATTTTTAGAAAATTGAAATTATGAATCTCGGGTATTGGATTTGGGGGTGGTATTTCTACCAATTACTCTACTATTCTAATTATCTAATTAACTAAGCTAAGGGTAGTCTATGTCTAATTGATGTGTGCTCGTATGATGATTAAAGATGTGTTTACCTAGATGCTATTACTCCCTAGTTATCTCTATTGATGGTTGAATTGTCACATCCTTATTCTTAACGCGTTGTGTCTTCTAAGGTCGTAGGGTATGCTTTTTCCCTAACTCTTTGAGACTACCTTAAAGTTATTGCCTACAAAATCTCTAGTATTCATAAACTAACTCTAAGGTTATCTTTGGATTTTTAGCCTACAACAGCTCTAGGCGGTTATAAACTAATGTTCACAAAGATTACTCAAGCATTAAAAACACAACGATAGCCTATTGCAATCCTAGGCCAATTACAATTAAGATAAGAGACAACCAATCAATATTCAATACCTAGGTTTCATAGATCTAAGCAAACACACAAGTAAATTAATGGACATGGTGAACATGCAAGCATCGCACATACAATTGAAGACATAATTAAATCAATGAATTAAATTACTTATCTTGTTGTAAAATAGGTATGAGAACCCTAAGATACGCCTTCTGAGCGCCAAAAATCGTTATTTGGTTTTACTCCACAATTCTACCTCTCTAAAAGTCTAAAAATTGAATTCTATATATAGAGTTACAAGCGTGTGGCGTCCTCTTTAATTAATGACGCCGTCGGATCGCCGCCATTAGGGTTTCGTCTTGACCAAGTCAACTTTGGCGACGGCGTCACGTTGTGGTTGTGGCGCCGTCGGCTTCATCTTCGGACGCCGTGAATCGAATCTAGGTAAATGCGAGTTGTGACGCCTACTCTTTAAAGCCCCGACGCCGTTAGGTACAAAATAGCAATTTCACCGAGCCGTCGCAATTATAGGGACGGTCGCCTTTATCCGTGACGCCGTCAAATGCGTTTCAAGCACTTGAGTGTCTCGATCTTGACTTTGGCCATTTTCTTCACATATTCACGCCTTTTCTTCCAAATAAGTGTCATTCCAAGATTTTGCCTTCAAGAGACCTAAAGGTGAAAAGGAACGAAATTAGCGATAGCGGATATAAAAGTGGTCGATTAAGGGCTTAAATGACCCCTCAAAAGTGTACCTTTTAAATCCTTATCAATATGCTTCCATGTTTAAAGAAAACACTTCCAAAAGATATATAAAATTTCTAAATTGCGTAATGGGGAGAGTGTTGATGGTGCAGATGTGTCTACCCCTTTGAAAGTTGTTAATGAGGTTCGTGATCAATCTGGTTATATGTTGTATGAGTACTTTATTGGGAAACGACTTGTTTTCCTATTGTTGAGAATTACATTAAAAACACTTGAGCGAAGTTGAACGAGTTATGTTGAAAATGGTTTCTTTTCTTCCAATTTGCTAAGGAGGGTATAGAACAAGTTCTTTAAAATGGTCCATGGTCGATTCGTTTGGTTCCAATTATCTTAAACAATTGGACTCCCAATTCTAGACTTAGAAAGGATGAAATTACAACGGCTCCTGTTTGGGTAAAACTCACAATGTCCCTTTGTTGCATTTTCGAAGTAGATCTTAGTTTAATCACTACTCAAATTGGTGACCCGTAATGATCGATGCTTATACTGAGTTATATGTGTCTTAATACTTGGGGCGATCTCATATGTCCGGATTTTTGAGGTTTCGCTACTAAGGTTGCGTTTGGTTCGCATAATATTTTTGAAGGAATTGTAAGCTTTGGAAGGAATTGTAATTTGAATGAATTGTACTTGAAAAAATTGTAATGTGTTGGAATTGTAATGTGTTGAAATTGTAATTGATGAAATCATCATTATGTTTGGTTGACTTGCAATGTAATGTAATTAGGAAAAACATTAATAATAATAATAATAATTAAAATAAAATAAAATAAATAATAATATAATAAATAATAATAATATAATTATATAATAATATAACAATAATAATAATAAATATTATTTAATAATAAATAAAAATAAAATAATATAATACTAATAAGAATAATAATAAATAAATAAATAATAATAATAATACAATAATAATAAATAATATTATTTAATAGTAATAAATATAATAATAAAATAATAATAATATCAAAATAATAATAATAATAATAATAATAATAATAATAATAATAATAATAATAATAATAATAATAATAACTTCTTGTAAATACTTTGAGTTTCTAATAAAACCGATGTTGATAATAAAAAATAATAATAATAATAATAATAATAATAATAATAATAATAATAATAAAGATAATAATAATGATTAATATTATTTAATAATAATAATACTAATAATATAATAATAAAAATATTAATATAATTATGTAATAATAATAATAGATATTATTTAATAATAAATAATAATAATTCAATACTAATAATAATATTAATATTAATATTAATAAATAATAGATAGTAATAATAATAAACAATATTATTCAATAATAAGAATAATAATAAATAATATTTAATAATAATAATAATAAAATAATATTATTTAATAATAAATAATACATAATAATAATAATAAATATAATAATAATAATAATAATAATAATAATAATAATAATCATCATCGTAATAATACTTTTTTAAATATAATAATAAATAAAAATCAAAATTTAATATAAAAATAATTATTATAAAATTAATTATATATTTAAATAGAAGATAAATCTTGATCGGTATAAATTTGAATTACAACGTAATTCAACACATTCCATCAAGTTTCTTATGTAATCAATTACATCTTTGGATGTAATTGGTAGTAATCAATTACATTTCCTTGCAAACTAAACACTCATCAGAATGTAATCGGATTACAATTTCATCCATCCCGCCAACTAAAGCAGGATTGTAATGTAATTGACATAATTACAACAGATTACATCGTATTCCACCGAACCAAACAATTTCTAAGGCTCTTGTGGAATATGTTATCGTCGAAATCCCATTTCAAAATGGGCTAGGACATTCTTTGAAAACTATTGGCGTTGAATATGAGTGACAACTTCCTCGGTGTGAAACTTGTAAGATATCTGATCATATTCATGATCGATGCCCTATGAAGGTTAGGTTCGTAGAGCAGAATGTTGTCAAGGATGATGGGTTTGTAGAGGTTACCTTAAAAATAAGAAAGGTAAGCAACCGTCTAACGCTAAATATATTGATGAGACCCGGTTGAATAAACTTAAGCCTAACTTCTATTACCGTCCAGTCAGTAAACCCAGTAACTGAGATGATGTAGCTTCCACATCGCAACCAAGGCTCTATGTAGCTTCCACATCGCAACCAAGTAGCTCCAAGGAGCCTGGTTCGGCTAAGGTTTTAACATCGAAACAAACAGGTAATACAGATACATCTAGACAGCCTCATGCAATTAATAAAAACACATTTAAGGATGATATTAATCTTGAACTCATTTGATACTCTTACAAACGAATACAATGTTTTTGAAACAAACAACGAGAAAGGCGAATAAGGATGTTATTGGAAGTTCAACATTTAATGACGAATAAGGATGTTATTGAAGCTCGGCATTTAAAAGTGATAGTGGTGATGATGAAGTTTTGGAAGTTCACAATGAAACTTTTAGTTACATGGCATTTGATGGTTCTAAAAGTGGTGCTGGAGCCGATGAAGAGCTTATATGAGCAATGGAAGGAGGATATCTATGTTCAAAACTCTTATGATGATGATGACTTTGATGATTGTAGTTTGACTAGTGCTCAATGGCGTATAATGCATATGACATTTATCTTTGTGGTCAATTAGATAGGTTTCTTTTTGTTATACTATGGCATGTTATTCTTATGCTAGGTTGTATGTTTAAGCTATGTAAATGCTTTGGGTGCGCCATGATACACAAGGCGTAGAGCGAGGAGGTCATGAAGGTAACGTCTTTTTAGCGAAAAAAATTATAATGTAAATTTTTAAAATATCACTTTTTTGTAATTTACCCTACTAAGAACCAATTTATAATATAATTTTCAAAATTATTAGTGTGATCTTCGAGCAAAATTTTCTGGCTGACCATACATGCATCTAATACATTCGACTTTTTGTTTAGGTAGGATCCAAATTTGTATGGCTTAAAACCCTTTTATACGTTATTGTCTTAAAAATACCATAGATTAGAGAACTATCCTTTTCATTCATCTTAACGCTAGCGATAACAGTTGAAAAGACCCTTTCATCGTGTCGTTTCATCAGTCAAATAGTCGAATTGTTTAAGCATGACGTCTCTTGATGAACAATCGTATCAGAATCGGGCAACCGATATTAAGAATCGAGCAACCGATATTAAGAATACCATCACGAGTACATAGCATATATAATAGAAATTACGAAAAACAACACTGCTAGGAAAACCAAAATCTATATATCATATTACCAAGAAATCAGAAGATTACACATATACAGAGTAACGCACCAACAAAAATTGACCAATTGGCTAAACACTGCTTGGTATCTGTCATCTTTCATTCAATTGTTTTCACTAAAATCTGCATCAATGACTTCACCGTCTTCACCTGACCCAGAAGCCTTAGGAGCGTCACCAGTTCCACCACCACCAGCCGCAGCAGCTCCACCAGCTTGGCTATAGATAGACTGACCCAATTGCATCATTTCTTGGTTTAATGCAGACATTGCATCCTTAATGGTCTGAGTTGATCCACCTGATATGGCATCTTTTAGCTCTTTCAACTTGGACTCTACCTTTTCTTTCACTTCACTAGGTACCTTTTCTCCTACTTCTTTCAACTGTTTTTCACATTGGTATACAGCCGATTCCGCTTGGTTCTTTGTGTCAATGGCATCCCTCTTCTCTTTGTCCTCCTTTGCATACTTCTCTGCTTCCGCCACCATTCTCTCCACCTGCAATAACAATAAATAATTTGTTTCATATGCATGACAAGAGCACGCCATTTGGTAGTGTTTGGGTTTGTGTTTGAAACTCATTATGTGACTATAAATACTACTAATTATAATGGCATAATCAACACTTCTAGTAATCAAGACTAATAAAATGCGCTGCAGCTAAAACAATTCTTTTACCAGGTAACTAAGATTAAAGGACTATTTCACCACTAAATACTCATAATCATTCATATAGCAGACTGAAACACCAACACAGATTGTAAAGAGTATACATATATAACCCGTACCTCATCTGAAGGCAATGTGCTGGCACCAGTAATTGTGATGTCTTGCTTCTTTCCAGTCCCTTTATCAACAGCCGAGACCGAGAGGATACCATTGGCATCAATATCAAATTTAACCTCAATTTGAGGAACCCCACGTGGTGCAGGCGGTATACCATCAAGTCTAAAACTTCCAAGAGATTTATTGTCACGAACAAACTCTCTTTCTCCTTGAAGAACATTGATTTCAACACTTGTTTGCCCATCCGCTGCTGTTGAGAAAACTTCTGATTTGGTGGTTGGCAATGTCGTGTTCCTTGGAATAATCTTCGTCATAACGCCTCCCAATGTTTCTAACCCGAGAGACAGGGGAGTCACATCCAATAACACAATGTTGCTCACATCTCCGGATAAAACACCAGCCTGTAAACACAAGTGAGTATAGTTGGCAAGTTTGAACCATATACTTACGAACGGGGTGATTCAAAGTATGTAATCTCTAACGGGTCAATGTGTAAACAAAATGATTGTTATAAAAAGAAACATGTCAAATGATTCAAACAGAACATGATTTGTATAAATATCATCCAAAACACTTTTTAAGTACATGATGACCCGGACCAATTACCCAACCTGCCCATTTTGGAAGTAAAGATTGGACACAAACCTGAACAGAAGCTCCAAGTGCAACAACTTCATCTGGATTCACCGTCACATTCGGATCTTTACCCGTCATCTTTTTAACAAGCTCTTGAACAGCAGGTATACGCGTTGATCCACCAACAAGAACCACTTCATCTATATCTTTGATAGAAAGATTTGCATCCTTTAAAGCAGTTTCAACAGGCGTCTTTAACCTATATCAAACAAAGAATTAATTAGAAACTCTGAACTTAAAAGATTTAGAGTCATCAACTAAACAAAAAAGCTGAATATTTATAGTTAAAGTACCTGTCTAATAAATCCGCACATAACTCCTCGAATTTTGCCCTGGTTAGCGTAGTATCGATATGTTTTGGGCCATCTGATGTTGCTGTGATAAAGGTAAACTGCAACAACACAATTACTAATAATTATCAAACATGAAAGAAGCGGTATTTCTAAGAAACAATGATTTCTTCACAGAATGCATACCTAATATTAGTTTGGGTCAAAGTTGAAAGCTCCATCTTTGCTTTCTCTGCGGTCTCTGTGAGACGTTGAAGAGCTTGTTTATCTTTGAGAAGATCAATACCCTCATCCCTCTTGAAACTTTCAGCAAGCCAATCAACAATCCTCTGTTCATAGTACAAGAAAATGTTAACAAAGTGCTTGAATGTCGAATCCTGGATTCTTAATTTTTTAAGCATCTGTTAAAAGTCCTAACCTTGTCAAAGTCATCTCCTCCTAAGTGAGTGTCTCCTGAAGTTGATAGTACCTCAAATACTCCATCTCCAACCTCAAGAACTGCATATAAATTTATCTACATGTTTAACTTTCGGCATAGTTTGTTCTTGGATATTTATGACTCATATAAAACTTGGACCTAGTTACCTTCATTTTCATCATCTGCATAATATCGAATAAGAGCATACAACACATTGGTTTAAAAAGCATACCTGACACATCAAATGTACCACCTCCAAGATCAAACACTAAAATAGTCTCATTGCTTTTCTTTTCAAAACCATAAGCTAATGAAGCAGCAGTTGGTTCATTGATATCTGAAGAACTTCAATGCCTGCAATGCGACCAGCATCTTCGTTGCAGTTCTTTGCGAGTCATTGAAATATGCAGGCACTGTTACTACTGCTTTAGTAACTTTATCACTCAAAAATTTTGATGCATCATCCACAAGTTTCCGCAAAACCTAGAAACAATACATAAACAACTTTATAGATCAAATACATTGAAATAAACCCATTATTCGGCAAAACAAACAAAATAAAGTTAAAACACAATTCCATAACACAACAAATATATATTTCTTATTTTTGGTAACCATGGTTTCCGACCTATACCGTTTCTGTCAGAAGTCAGCCTAAGACAACTACATATCCCTTCTGGGTAGCAATATCAGACACGAAATGAACAGGCGCACAATAAACTATGAACAAGGTGACTTATGTCTAAATGCTTTAGGATTATAAACAGGCCGAACCGCATGTTTTGGTTTGGTGTGTATAGCGGTTGCCGGTTCGACCCGTTTATAGCTAGAATCAAAGAAAACCAATTGAAGTGTCAATTTAATCAGCCAACCCATTTACCGCCAACCCATTTGACCAAATTAAGATAACCAGGTTATGCGGGTAATAAATGAGTTACAATATTTGAGCATGTCCCAACTAAACATCAGGTCGGATACCAACTCCATAAAGATACTACCTTGCTAAAGTCAAAGTCAGCAACCAAGTCAATACCTGCTCTGCTTCATCTTACCCGAAGTCAAAGTTAAAGTCAACCTCACAATCTCAGACTTTTACAGTCAAAGGTTAAGGCATTATAAAGTAATGTAAGGGGACGGAGTCGACTTGAGTAGGGCATCGGGTTGGTGAACCCGGCGGCAACACCGCCGCCCGCTCGGGTTCGACCTCCGGGTTGTATTCTGAGACACGGCCGAAATGGAACGTTGGAAAATATGGGCGTTGGGTGGGTTTCAAGCGGCTAGTAGCCGATTATAATAAAAAAAAAAAAAAATTCTTCCTATTTAACAAACTTTTACATTTCAAAAACATAATTACCTTTTAACATATAAAAAAAAACACACACTAAATAATCTCTCCCAAAAAATGTCTACCGATTCTTGGATTACGTTGTTCCTTCTTCGTCGGCGAGATATCCACGGGTAGCTCGTTGCAAAATATCTTCAACTAGCGGCTCAAGATTATGAAGACACGGCAAGCTCTACCGAACTAAGCGTAAATCGTCATCGGGATATAGGTCTTGTAACTTTAGAGAATGATTGGTTCGTTGAAACACCAAAGTACAACGACAGTACTTTAAAAAAATTCGAATGGAGAAAAGCATGTTTTGCAAATAGTGGGTGACATTGAGCGAGATACCCATATTTTCAAGAAGGCTACGATCGCGATTTCAAAAAGTTTCACAATGAAACAAAAATCACATCGGTTGTTAGGCAACTCATGAACCGAGAATCCGCCCGATGAGTATGACGAATATTTATGCATGTCTCAAAGAACGGGACGTGAAAGTCTTGATAATTTTGTAAGGCCATCATTGAGTTATGCGGCCGGAGTACCTACGTGGTAAACACAGACACGATCTTGCTCGCATTTTCCAGGCCCATGAAGCGACGCATCACCTCCCCAGGATGCTTGGTAGCCTTGATTGTACCACGTCGGATGGAAAAATTGTCCTAGACATTTGAGAGGCAATATACGAGAGGTGACTATGGTGTTCAACTATTATGCTTGAAGTCAGCGCGCACAAGATATGTGGATTTGGCATGCTTTTTGGTCCACCGGGTCAAACAACGATATCAACGTATTGAATCGATCGACTTGTATCTTCTGTTTCGAAATGGAGCGGCGATGAATAGTTCATTCCACGTGGGCGCTTTACAAACGCGGCTACTATTTGGCAGATGGAATCTATCCTAAGTGGTCCACACTTGTTAAAGCATACCCGTTTCCAAACGACCCAAAGGAAAAGAGATTTACGAAGTTACAAGAGGGAGCGAGAAAGGATGTCGAGAGAGCTTTTGGTGCTCTCAAAGGAAAATGGAAAATTCTTGAACGACCACTCAGAGCTATGACCAAAGCGAAAATTGCCGATCAGGTTCATGCGTGTGTTATTTTGCATAATATGGTTATAAAACGCGAGGGGAGGGCAATCTCACCGGTTCATATAATGGATCCGCCGGTCCAGCCAGTGTTCGACGACAGTGTGGTAGCGGAGTTACTAGACGAATTTCTCCATGACCGTCTTGATATGATCTCACGAGCACGTAGACGTGAAGACTTACCGCATCTCGATGATTAATGGCTTTTTTTAAGTATTATGTTATGTTTTTTTTTTTAAGTATTATGTAATTTTTTTTAAGTATTATGTAATGTTTTTTTCAAGTATTATGTAATGTTTTTTTTTAATGAAATGGTATGTTTTTATTTTAAATATTGTATGTGATTTTATGTATTTAAAAAAAAAAAATGGAATTGGTCTTAAGTACCACTCCCACTGTTAGGGTAGTGTTAGGGTAGTATTGGGGTAGTTTTGAGTTGGAAGGTTTTATTTGATAGAGGTGACGCACCCTTGCAGTATTAGGGTTGAAAAGTTCCACTCCTCCCCTAAAAGTTGTAAGTTAGTGAAGCAAACTAGCCAGTGTGTATATAACTGATCAGTAAGTGATTGCTCCTCATTTGTTAAGAGGATAATAAAAGCGGATGAAATTTTCTCCTGCCGGAGAGGGCAAGCGTACACAACCTAACAGGTGTATCTTGTAACCATTTCTGATCTTCCCCTGACAACCCCAAACTTGTACCTAACTAGGTTTCAACCATTGATCTCTTGCAACTAGATGTGGCAAAATAGGTGGGTCAGGTCGGGTCACGGGTCTAGATGGGTTTGAGTCTAGATGGTCTTCTAAAAACATGGGTCAAAAAGAGTCCGGGTCTTGATAGATTGGGTCTGGGTCTAGATGGGTTTTAGTCGGATTGACAATTTGTTTTTATATTAAAAGATGAAATAAGTATATAAAAAAATGACCCACTAAACCTGCCTAGACCCGTTGGGTAATTGTTATATATTTGCAATTTCTATCAAATATAATACTAGCTAGAACCATTAGTAATACTTATAAAAACCCAATTTGACCTATCCTCACTAAGTATCTAATCTTCAACCAATGAGTATCAAATTGCCACATCTGCTTGCAACCATTGACCTCTTGCAAGGAAGTCAAGTCCCTTATGTACCATTTTGTAGTGGTTTTGCTAAGAGGATAATTATAACTTTGTTTAAAAATACTCTCTTCATTTCACTAAGGACTACCAATCGAACCAGTACGAGGTGTCACCCTTATTATCCCCTTAATAAGATACACCTATCAGAATGTAAGTGACCAAAAGAGCCCTTGGCCTAACCCTATAAGTGACCTATCAGCTAAAAATTGTGGATTCAAATCTTGTTAAGACATGGTGTAGATATAACTATAGTTGTTCAAATAATTTGTCTTTATATAAAAGCATACCTGAGCAGAGATTTCTTCAGGAGCAAACTGTTTACCAATAGCAGGACAATCCAGCTTAACATTCCCTTTATCATCTCTGATAACTTTATAAGAAACCTGTTTACTCTCCTCATCAACTTCCATCATTTTCCTTCCAATAAACCTCTTAACCGAAAAAAACGTATTCTCAGGATTCACAACCGCTTGTCTTTTCGCAATCTGACCAACTAACCTATCACCATTCTTACTATACGCCACTACAGATGGTGTAGTCCTTTGCCCTTCTGCATTTGTTATTATAGTTGGTTGTCCTCCTTCCATTGCTGCTACTGCTGAGTTTGTTGTACCTAAGTCGATTCCTACCACCTTTTCGGCTTTTACGTGGAATGATGCATGGCCGCGTTTATTATGTTTTGGGATGTTGGATGTTTTTAATGTTTTTATGTTGGAGATTGGTTTGCCTAGAAATGATGTTTTATGCATGGGATGGGGTTTGAAGGGGCGTGAAGGAGAAAATGTTGTTGTTGTAGACATTTTATGAATGTGGAGTTAAGATTGTTATGACAAATGTTTGTGTTATGTGTGATGAGTGAGTGTGGTGAAAGGGTTTTAAGGAGTGTATGGAATACATGGAAGATTTGAGAAGAAGGTATGAAAAGGTAGAGGGTTCTAGAGAAGCCTTGTGATTTAGACATGTTGCATGGGACATGCTAACTAGATCAGTTCATATGACAATGTCACAATGTTATTGGATAAGATATAGAGATAGTGAAATAAAATAAGAAAGTGATAAGGACTAGTTTTGTGTGGGCTTACAAACTGGACTTGGGGCTGATGATCACATATTCACATGTTACGGTCCGGGCACTTCCTGTGTAAGTGTGTTCCTGTGACAATATTAAGTTCAAAATATTCCACTTGAGGCCCAAGTTTGATAAGGAGCAATTCCTCACTGGCTCACTTCATCATGTGAGTGCAATTATGTTTTGGACGCTTTGACACGGAATAGATCGACCCACTTTCTGTTTTCTCCTCTCTGGTGCACTCGCTTCATATCTCCGACACACAAGGACACGGTGGAAGGAAGGAGCCCTAACCTCTGTCCGGCCGATTATTACGCTAGCATCTTGCACTTATGCCCTATTTGATCGCTACTCGATATAATTATAGATACGTTAGTCTTCGTAAGTTTTTTTTTAACTGAGGCATTTTATTAAAAGAAAACTAGCAAAAAGCTAGCAATTACATGGGAGATTTTAACCAATCAGTTCAACTATAAAGCATACGATCTCTAAAATTAATCAAAAAAAAAAAAAAAAAGTACAAACGAATATTATCAAATACGTCGCTTTTCCTCTTAGAGTGGGAGTTAAAAATGACATTATTACGAAACCGTCAAATCCACTATTCGCAATGATGACATACATCCGTTGGATTTTCTCTTTAGAAACGTGCCAAGAGTTCAACCAATCTCTCCAGTGGATGTGAGATATGGATAAAGGTATGGAGGCGTCACACCAAGTACGAACGAGCCTCCAAATAACTTTGGCAATGTCACACTCAAAAAAGATATGGATGTTAGACTCCACATTACCATTACAAGAAGGGCAAGAGATCTGATACCTCGAGATGAGAGATTGAACCGATATAGAAGCATGTCAAGCAATAAACGCCACATGAAGATATTCACTTTGCGAGGAAGAGACTTGTACCATGTAGTAGGAGGATCCAAAGAGGGCAAAAGTTGAGCATCAATATGCCTACGAATCACTCTTACCGAGAAAATGCCGTCATGTGCGATAGACCAGACACAAGTGTCCGAATCAGAGAGAATATCAACTTGGCTAATTTCGTTCAACATGTCACTAAAATAAGCCTCATTACGAACACCCAAATATGATCTAGACCAATTCCAACACCAGTAGCCATTTGAAATACGATCTACAATCAAACAATCCTTGTCTCCAACCGAAAAATTCTATTGAATCGGAGATAAAATGGGGAATTACCAAACCATGTATCTTTCACCACAACCTACCTGGAAGCGTAATGAGTCATCAGAAAGAATGGCACTTGAATGTAAATAATTAGAATTCCCCGCAATTTTGCCCTAAACACCAATTTGTTTTACACCCCTGATGGTCAAAGCCACCCTCCTGCCCATGCAAGGCCTTAATAACTTTCACCCATAGAAGTTTCGAATTTGAGATAAATCTCCAATGCCACTTTTGGAGAAGGGCAAGATTAAACGAATTTAATCTGCCTATATCCAAGCCGCCTTTATTGAACAAAGATATGACATTAGACAATTTTACCCAAGCAAGTTTTTCTTAATCTTGGGATCCCCCCTCCCTAAAAAGAACGTAACACGGATACTTTCCAAAGCCTTTAAAACATATTCGGGAACTTTGAAGATATAAAGGTAATAAATCATGAGGCTTCCAAGGATGACCTTAATTAACGTGAGACGACCCCCTATAGAAAGAAGATTTGCTTTCCAGGATGAGAGCCTCGAGAGAAATCGGTCTAGTAAGAGCTTCCAATTTAAGGTAATATTAATATTAGAACTGATTGGTAAGCCAAGATATACAAATGGAAAGGAAGCCGAGGTACGTTCCGTATTATTGGTCATAAGAGAATTTTCTTCTGCTTAAACTCCAATTACCATAATCATTTGATTATGGATATTAATATAAGGCTCGAAGCTAGATAAAAACCTACAAACACAAATAATGTTGTCCGTCGTGGGAGCTCCTCTCCATGGTGATCATGACATCATCGACATAGAATAAGTGAGACAAAGTAATGGCGGAGAGCCAACTTATAATCATGAATCAAACCAGTTGAACCTGGCGTCGACAGAAAGCGTGAAGACCTTCCATAACAAGGATACGGAAGGTGAAAAGGATTGTCTTGTCTCAAACCACATTCAATAGAGAACTCGAATGTCGGACCGCCATTGACCAAAATGAAGGTTCTGGACGAAACCAAGCACTCCTTGATTCAAGATCTCCATTTCACACCAAAACCAAGACTATGAAGCACAAAGTCCATGTATCTCTAGCTTATGGAATCAAAGGCTTTTCAAAATCTACTTTGAAAATTATCATCTTTTCTTTTGTTTCTTATACCATTTAATCATCTCCTTAAGCATGAGAGGCCATCGAGGATTTGTCGACCGCAATGAAGGTGGATTGCTCGTGACTAACGATTTTATCAACTACTTTGGAAAGCCGATTAGCAATTTTTTTGGCAATGATCTTGTAGTGGTACCTATAAGAGAAATGGGACGAAAATCTTTAATGTGAATTGTGTTACTAACCTTAGGAATGAGAGTGATAAAAGAGGCGTTAGACCCCAATGGCATCTTGCAAAAAGTAAAATACGAATTCACAAACTCAAAGATATCTAACTTGAGAATGTCCCAAAATCTCTTCACAAAAGCAAAAGAAAACCCATCGGGTTCCATTTTTTTTTAAAGAGTAATGCATCCAACCTATAACTCTATAAGCAAGTATTCGATGTTCTTATTTTTTTTTTATATTAGGTTTGCACCCGAGACTTCTTTGCTTAAATTCATGGTCTTTAACGATACCTTACTTGATCTATAGCTTAATTTCTGTGTAACTTTACGATTTTATCTATAGCTTAATTCGTAAGTATTGTACAAAACATGCAATTATTGCCAAAGTGTGTGTACTTTAAAGAAAGGATTTAAATTGAAAAATAGCAACAAACTTTTTTCAAAGTCTCATTTTGGTACGTGAATATAAAAGTATCATTAAATGTAACGAACTTTCATTAAGTGTTTCGAAATGGACATTTTACGTGTAACACATCAAAATGTGCATATTGAAACAATTTATAAAAATTCGTAGCATTTATTGATACTTTTTATAATTCATGTACCAAAATGAAACTTTAAAAAAGTTCGTTGCTACTTGAACACTTTGTTATTTTCCTCACAAGTTAGTGCCTGTTCTATCATTCATTAACATGAATCTAGTTTTCTTTTGTCATATGGGTTATTTTCCACATAAGCCTTTCCACTTTTGCAGATGATATGTCACAACGATAGAATAGAACGTATGTGTGGGATTTAACTAAACAAAACCAAGTGCTTTTAAATTTTATCACCACCAAGATGAGTATGGCCTACATCAATTATTTTCTCATATTTAATTTGAGTAAATGAAGAAAAGAAAAATTATCTTATAATCAAAAAGGTGTTTTGTTATGAGAAAGGTTTATACAAGGAATAAAAGCCAGATATGCTTTAATAATTTCATCCGAAAAGACATTCTACATCCAACCCCATAACCTCATTGTTCACTTTCAAAAGTGCACTTGATTTTTTTAACTCTCACCACATGATACACAGTGTTGCATTACAAGTGGCTCTCGTATGACTTATTTCCGCCTAATGGTGACTAAATCGAGACCGAGGACACCGTTGACACATCAACTTTCTCTTTCTACAATAAATTTATAAGAGGGAAGGAGTGGTACCCTAAGAACTTAGGTGTCACATAACCTCTATCCAATAAAAACCCTCCAACTCAAAACTACCCAATTTTACCCTAACACTACCCGATTTGAAGGGAGTGATACCCTAGTATCCGATTTTTTTTTTATTATTTTTTTAATTTTTAATATTAAAAACATACCATTTTTTTTTTCATACTGTATGTCATTAACCATTAAAATAATTGATCTATTAGTCATTCCAGATTCTTTAAATAAAAAAACACTACACACCAAGATCACAATCCAACAAATATATAAAAATAAAAAGATCTAACAAATTAATAAAATATACCTCTTTTTTTTCTTCTTTGTCAAAATATTTGAAATCCTTCCATAATCACCGCTCGGGCTATGAAACCGAATCTTCAACCCGATCGTGCTATCCGACTAACTGGGAATGGTGTTGCCGATCGGGTAACCCTACCCGATCCCCATACCCGATCCCACTCCCTCCCCCTAACAAACAAGCCGTAATGAGTGACCGAGGACACCATTTTATTTTCATTTTCAATTTTTAAACACTGAAATTAAAATTTCATTAATAATTAAAAAAACATTACAATAAAAATTTAAATAAAATGAAACAACAAATTAGTGCTCATTTGTTTGATGTCAAATGTGTTCTACTAAATCAGCTTAAGGCTTGCCTTATATGTGTTGTTTCGTTGTGTATATTTCTAATAACATGTAACATTTCTTCATGCGTTCGTACCAGATTATCATCACGATGTTTCTCCTCTGGATAAAAGTCGGTAGAGATTGCTAATATAAGTGCACATTTTGTATCACACAAATGATGGATACGCAGTATCGACACTGAGACAAATTTTCAACTCAAACGTATACGAATTCAAGCACAAAAATAAAAACACACGTAAATAAATAAACAAAGAAATCCACTAGTTAACAAAAGCCTAAAATCGTTCATTGGCAACGACGCCAAAAACTTGATGTACTAAATCTAGTTTTAAATTTATAAAGAATTGATTCAACCAATAGATTAACACTTACGGACAGTGTACACGATCGTGTATAACTTAGAACTGGCAAGTACGGGGTCGTTCGGGAGGAGCGGATTGTCTGATGCTAAACTAGTGAAAATGACTACTAAACTAATACATTTAAAGGGAATTCGATCTGAGAGATTGACAGGATTACATGATTAAGAAAGTAAATAACTAAACAATGAAATAAACGAAATAGTTTGAAATCAAATGGGAAAGAACGCGCTAGCCAACTCCTCTAATGTTTCTTTGATTCGCCTACTAGTGCAATAAGATCATAGTTTCAAGAATTACTTTCTAAGACAAGTGCACGGAAATGTGATATTTTTTGGTATGATATAAATTTAAGAGTTAGTGCTGTATCAATTATATGGTCCACATCCAATAATTTAAATAATATATACATAAAGTTATGGTATGAATTTTTTAAGAGTAAATTACACCGTTCGTCTTTGTGGTTTGCGTTGACCATGAGTTTCGTCCTTTAACCAAAAAAACAGACCGCTGGTTCTTAAGTGGGAAGCGTTATGCACCGTCATTCCTCCATCCATCTGGGCCCACCAACTCCCACTAACGTCAGATTAACTAAGGTTTTAAAGGGTATATCCGTCATTTCCCAAGAATTAGCGATTTATTTACCCCATCTACCCCATCTTCTTCTTCCCCAATTTAATCACTAATAAATAAATTAATAAACAAAATATCTCCTCACTTTTTACCAGATTCCTTATCTTCTTCAAACTAAAAAATCAAAAACACACCACATACACAAAGAACATCATCATCTTCAATAAATATAAACACAACAACAACCCAACCAAACAAAACACACCAAATACCCATTTTTCCTTTTTATTATTTCCTGAAACCTAATTTCACATTTCATTTTTACAGTGAAAGATCTAATTTTGAAATTATACCAACTGGAACCTTTGACAACAACAACCTAATTTCACACCAACAACCTAATATCACTAAATATGCCATCTTATGTTGTTTTGCAGCTGCTTATAACTCAACTGGAACCTTTGACGTAACAACAGTTATTGGCCATTAGCAATCTACAACAGTCATCACAGCAGGCGGAAGATGCCTTGTCTCAAGGAATGGAGGCACACACACAAACATAAAACACACATCATCATCATCACCATTTCTCTCTCTCTCTTTAACCACGATTCCTTCATGATACCACTAAATTGAAGCTTGAATTGTCTTGTATACACCTTTAACTGCAAAACCCCCAATTCAATTTTCAAAAACCCTAACTTTTACTCAACCCTAATTTTTGTAAAAATGGTGATGAAAACTGAATTGGTGCTTCTTTCCATTTGAACCAGTAAATAGAGGTATAAGTGGGATGCCTTGACTCTACTTTTCTTCTTGGGTCTTGGTGAGGAACCATTCCAAGCTAAAACTCTCTTTCCATTCTACTCACCCTAGGGGACCTTGTAATTAGCATGAGAAAAAGGGATGGTGATAGTGATGTGTGCTTCTCTTCCTTGACCTTGGGTGGCTCGTGCGTATGGTGGCAGTAAAAGGAGTGGGGAGACAAATTGTTTCATGTATTTAGGAGTATGAACATGAGAAGAAGAAAGGTGGATGCCATATATCCATTTTGGGATTTTTGGCTTTTTGACCTTGGCGATATAGCAGACTAGCAGAGAAGGAAAAGGGATGAAGAGGTTTTGGGGAAATCTGCATTTCTTTTTCTCTATTTGTGTGTGGGACGCGTGTGTGAGGATGACAAAAGAGAGAAGAAAAATAAATAAAATATAACTTATATAAAATTAGGTAGGTTTTTAGTATTAGAGTAAATTGCGTTCGTCCATGGTGTGGAAACGACGATTATACCGCCGAGGTTAACAAGACTTAACGACCGTTAGTGGGCCAGTTGGATGGAGGGACGAGCGGTGATAACGCTTCCCACTTAGCAGACCGGACGGCTGCAACTTTTTGGTCGAAGGACGAAACCTGCGGTCAACGCAAAACCATGAGACGAACGTGTAATTTACTCTTTTTAATGAAAGCATGATTATGAAAATGTTTTATAATATATACTTCAAAACAAAAATATACAATACATCTTTCCTCAATAATGTTTGAATGTTACTAAACAATCGATATGATCATTATCTAATAAGTTAAACAGTATACTTAATAAACAGTATGTTTACATACCTCCAAAATAAAAGGTTAACGTTTATGAATTATGATTAAATAAATATATGGAGTACATGGGAACAGAAAGGCAGGCAGTTTCTTATTATAGAAAAGTTAAAACAATTTAACAATCATAGCTAAACATATTTCACATGAAAGATGTAATTAAATTTCACATGAAAGATATACTCTATCTACTTGAAAGTAAGAAATTTACAAGTTGTTGTAACTGAATACGTGTATGTATATAACTTTGACATGTTTAATTTAACTTGTATCACGTATAGAGATTTGATTATTAAGGAAGTACAATAGAAACTAGAAAGAACATGTTCAGAAACATTTGCAAGTTCAGAAGCTGTAAACTAGATTTCACTATGACAACAGCAAACCAAGGAAAATGAATGTCAACAAAAAGCAGCTTAGGTCCGAATGTCCCCCCTTTATAAAAAATAATTATTTTATTTTAACTTTCTTTTCATTGAGTTATCATTAATTATGTATACATGGATAACTCTAAAATAGTTGGCCACAAAATATGATTTTTTTTTAGAGTTAATTTCATAAATGGCTTGTATGGTCTGTCGGGTTTAACATATTTAGTCTCTTTACTTTTTTCTAACGGGTTTGGTCCTTGTGGTAGCGACCCGTAACGGACCAATTTTTCCGTTTGTTTGATCGTCAAATTTACAGAAATAACATAAGTACCCTTAAAAATAAGGTCCATGTGGTTTCTGGGGTATAACAAATTTAGTCCATGGTTTTTTTATTACGTTTCGTTCGTTTTTAAATGTTTTCGTCCGTTCTTTTACGTTTTGTCCGTTTTTCTTATGTTTTCATCCGTTTTCGCACGTTTTTATATGTTTTCGCACGTTTTTATCTATTTTCACACGTTTTATAGGTTTCATCCGTTTTAGTCCGCTTTTATACGTTTTCGCTTGTTTTGTATGTTTTCGTCCGTTTTCTTACGTTTTTGTCTGTGTTTGCACGTTTTCGTCCGTTTTTGCACGTTTTTGTTACGTTTGTTCACGTGATTAATTTTTTTTCTAAAAGAAATATTTCAGAAAAATTCAAAAAAATGTTTTTGAAAAAAAAATGGAATAAAGGATTAAAAAAAAATTAAAAAGAATTTGAAAAAAATTGAAAAGGGATTACAGAAAATTCAAAATTCTTTTCATATTTCTTTTTAGAGGTGTGGTGATGATATGGGGATGTAAATGAAATAGCTCTAGGAACCAATGGTGATGGTTTAGTGGAGATATATTGCTTGGCCTAGGAGGTATGGTGGTGTTTGGCATTGGTAGTTTTGTGGGTACTATCCGTTTGGGAATTGGTTTCATTGGATGATGAAGAATTCTATCATTCGGCTTCGACGGAGATGATTTGTTGAGGAGATTTCATATAACACCTAGCCTTTTTCATGGTGGTTCTTTGGTGACAAGTTACTACTGGGGTTTTCCTCATGATGAGATGATTTCAAGAGGTTGCAAGAGCTGAAAGTTAGGATGAGAGTGATGACTATGGAGGTCCTAACAAGTGGTTTATAAACTAAGAGATTTGGCAAGTGTGATTTAAGCTTTAAGCACTCTAGGATTCATGGAATGTGATGATTGACATGCACAAGAGTCAACTTCAGAGGTTGCACTGATCTAGGAACTCATTTAAGATGAGATGGAGTGCTTGAGTTAGGAAGATGAGTTGAAATGATTGTTTTAGCAAGATTTGACCTATACTTTCATCCGGATCTCACTGCCCTCCTCGTGAGGGATCCGTCTAGCTAATCCTGGGATCCGTCTCTCGGCAGCTATGAAAGAGTGGAAATGATGTTTCTAAGATCTAAGACCTATATCATCTTGAGTGTTTCAGCCCAAGTGTTTTAAATGAAGGATGCTTGAGTACTTGAAGGTAATGAATGATGTAGCTAATGATTGTCATTTATGGAAGGATTTGGAACTCAAAGTACCAATGGATGAAAGGATGACACTAAAGATTTAGATCAATTGAAACTAAATGATCCTAAATATCGTGTTGTGTCTTAGGATAGTGTTTTGGAAAATATCCTGAAGCTTTGAGATGGAAACCTAGATTTTGATCAACTTTGATAAATTTTGAGTGAGGATGATTAATGAGCAATTTTGCCATAATCGAAAGATTTCTAAGGCTAGATGTTAGGGATCAAGTAGAAATGAAGTGTGAGTTTGAGAGCGGAAGAGTAATGGGTTAAAGAAGAAGGTTAGATCTACAAGCCTTAGAATGCGATCTAGCAGTTAAGCAGAAGGATCAACCTATCTTGATAAAACCTAATTTTGCCTTTAAGACACTATGTTTAGCTTAGTGTGAGGAGTTCTAAGGATATATTTGAAATATAATGCTTGCAATTGCATTTCTGTTTGTTTGATCCACTTGCCCTAAAGATAGGGATCCGCCTAGTACAACATTGGGATCCGTTCATCTCTGCTAGCGTAACCTTTACTAAAGGTATGCAATGATCTTGACAATGCATTATATTCCAAGATTAGTTAAAGGAGTTCTAAAATTAAGATATCAAATGTAAGATGTTTTATTTCATGGGAAATAGGATTACATTGATGCATGAGTAGAGTAGAATTGATCCTATTTGAAATACTACTAAATTCCTCGAGTGTTTTCTAGAAGAATCATTATGCGATTGATGAGTGTTGGTGGAGTCTAGAATGAAGAAAGTCTTTATGAGAGATATGTTTAGCTTCCATCATCTTGTTCACAAGCACGCATAACGGACTTTGAAATTGAGGATGGAAGTGTATAACATTACAGAGACGTTGCAAGAACATTCCACAAGTGGATGAGTTTGTTCTTGAGCTTTGAAGATTTACAATTCGCCTTTGCAAAGAAATAGGCGAGATTGTATGGTGGTTGTGTTAGCAAACAAGATAAATATGTGAGCACAAGTGGGAAGAATTTCTCGATTTCCCAAGACCCAAACATTTTCATGTAGAATGAGTGCAAGGGTTTGTACTTTCTGATATCCCGTGAAGATAATGTTTGGATCGGAGTAATATGGTCGAGGTTTGCATATTTTGCGATTTAAATCTTCCCGGATGGTATATGAACAATATGGACTGCTTTTCTTCACGAAAGTGAAGAGAGAATCAAGAGACCAATCTTCTGTGAAGGCACATTGTCCATGGTTGGAATCCAGAGGATATGAGCAAAATGCCCAAGGGTTAGAGTGAACTTTTGGTTTTTGATAAAACCAGAGAGAGAGAGCGATCCTCATTACGAACGCAGTTCAACTTGACGAAGAATTCCATTATGAACCTCGACATATCTTCTCGTTGATTTCAAGAAGACATTCTAGTCCTATGGCTCAAGAGGTATTGATACCTTCTTCAATCAGAGAGGTGTTCACAATATCCTTCATGGAAGTGATTTTCGAGATTATTGAACCCACTGGACATGATTGCCAAAGTTGGGCTCAAGGAGATGTTCGGGTGTAGACGCGAGGTAGTGATAATCAAACTCATATTCATGCGTCATAATTAAACCTATAGAAATGATAAGTTAATGAAAGAACATGTTTGTGGTCAACCTATGATAATCTAATGTTTTACTAGATTTTATTAACAATGGTATTTAACATTTTAACTCACTCAATGTTTTCTAGTGATTTTAGTCTTGCATGAAAACTGCTTTTCAAAGAATACGATCCCACTTCCTTTACAAAAGTGGATCCACGTATATCTTCCGGATCCCGGATCGTAGTAAAATGTATTTAAAAACAAAGGTTTTACGCTTTTATACCACTATGTTTTATCCTACATTTTCTTTTAGCATGCATACATGACTCTAATGTATCACGAAGAATATAACACATATAAATCAAAGAAGTGAAAAACATATTATGATAATAATAACCTAGATAAGCTAGATCATTAATAATATTGCATTTCAATACTAAGGATGATACAAAGGATTGGGTATATAACCCAATATAGATTAACAACACAAAGTAAATGTCTCCGTATGTGAACTTCATCATAGGGAACACAAGGCGATTGTTAGAGCGATGAAAGCACGAGCGATGTAAACCATGTTGATGACTGATCTTCGGTTGAGATGGAATGTTTTTAAACAGAGGAAAATTTTGAAATTGGAAGATTTGAAAAGTGAGGATTTGATAGATAGGTCGAATGGGGGCTTTTTTATAGTGGAAGGAGGAATTTTGAAATTGGTTTTGTTTTATTATTGGATTAAAAGAAATAAAACATAAGTTTTATATACTATGACTATAGACTAGAAATATAACACGATAAGTAGAAAAAGCTTCTAACGAAGTCTTATGTAAACCATGTAATTTGCATAAAAGATAATCATATAAATACCTAAATAGGTATACTTAATTATCAAACAAAGTAAAAGGAAAATCATACCTAGCGCACTTAGAATGTCTTTACAAATGACACAAGAAATGTCACTTAGACTATTCCCACTTTTATTTAAGATACCTTCTTAAGGAAGGTATTCTTGGAAAACTAATGGGGGTTGAATAGTTTTACCAATTAAAACTTCCTTTAAACTATTTAGATCGACTTATGTCAATCTATTTGGTGTGTGTTGGATGTTGATAAACAAGCATATAAAGATATGTAATGAAAAGATAAGTAAGAAGCACAAAACCACAACACGAGTATTTATAGTGGTTCGCCACAAGGACACCTTCCTTGCCCTACTCCACTCCCGAGTCACCTACTCGAGAGTTCAGAACACTACACCAATCTCCTTATGGCGGAGAAGCCTTCACAACGCCGCTTAACCTTTTTCCGAGACAGCTAAATACCGAGTTCTTTCACACCAAGGTGAACCACACCTAACACAACGTCCGCCTACCCTTTATACGGTGCTAGGCTAACCACCGAGTTCTTTCACACCAAGGAGAACTAATCCTATCACAACATCGCCTACCCTTTATAAGGTACTAGGCTAAGTACCTAGTTCTTTCACCCAAGGTGAACTACACCTTCACAACGTCCGCCTACCCTTTATTAGGTACTAGTTAAGCACCTAGTTCCATTGTAATAGAGGAACTACCACCACACTACACCAACGACTAATCCCAAAGGAGATCTACTCCTTTACAACATCATCAAGGATATCAATATCCTTGATCTAATACTAGTCTATCTTGTACATCAAACACACCATATCGAATGTACATCTAAGGTACCTTTCACTAATACCTTCGACTAGATCTACAAGACATCTTTCACTAATGTCTTGTGTCTTCACTTCTAAGCACCTTTCACTAATGCTTCTTTGTCTTGACTTCTAAGCACCTATCACAAGTGCTTATCCTATAGACTTATAGATACCCTTCACTAATATCTTCGCCTTTAACACTTGAGACATCTTTCACTAATGTCTTCAACACTACACTTCTTTCAAGAAAGAAAGAGATCATCAACAAGAGGACTTCAATAGCCTTGATGATGAGGAAGCATGGCAACTCATGGACTTGAGCTTGCTCGACTTCAAAGGTGGTGATCTTGCCTTAAGAGGAATCTAGAAGATCACACAAAAAACAAACTACAAACATAGATCTCTCGATCTAAGGTTAGTAGATTTAACCTGGGGAGAAAGTATGTTGAGAGAGGATTGAAAGGGATGAGAAATAATGAAGAAATGGCTCACTATTTATAGAGGAAAATCTCATCGTTCCTCGGATCCCACGGATCCTTCCATTTGGGATCCGCTATCACAGCCGTGGATCCGTGGAACGCCCTCTTCGCCCATGGGTATTTTTTTAGTTATGGGTCATGGGTCATGGGTTATGGGTTGATCCATGGTTTTCTTTCTAGATACAATGAACATGGTCAAGTGGTATATATAAAACATGGGTTATGGGTCAATACCATTTGCTAGTTTTTACCCATTTTTGTATTTACATGTTTTTACCTATTTTAGTATATACATGTTTTACCCATTTTAGTATACTTAGTGTAAGTATGCTAACCCAATATGTAAACATTAGTTGTTGTACATATATATCTAAATCATAAAATCACTTAAGCCTTTTTAGTGTTTTATGAAAACGTAAGTGTGTTAGAAAACTATTAACTCAAACTATTTACGCACTTTATTTGTTTCAAATGATTTTACGCTTGTTATCGACAAAATATTAGAAGATCGTAAAATATAAATAAACGCTTTTACGGCTTATTTGTATTAACATGTGTGAGCATGTCGGTCCGAAGTCACAACTTCACGTGATGGCAACACTCACAAAGGGTGATCCGTAGATTTATCGTGGCTAATGATCTCAATGAAAGCTCAAGATCATCAAAGATGGATCAGCTTAAAGGCCTCCACTAAAAGTACAAATCAATGCGACTTTGAAGAATCATCATAAAGCACAAAGATGCGTATGTTGAAGAATTAAAGTCTCACGAGCTCAAGATCAAGATTAAATAGAATGCTAGGATTCAAATGTAAACATGGGTAACCTCTCCTTGGGAGATTGTTAGAATTGGAAATTCCATATGAAGTGTCGGTCACCCCAACTATTGTCTAGCATATGTTAGCTCGTCAGACATTACGTTATTTATTAGTTAGTTAGTTAGTTTAGAGCAACACCGTGGAGGACGGACGGTCTTTACCCAATGTATACCGATCCATGATTTTAGGTGGCGAATATGTAAGAACTATAAATAGCCCTTCCACATGTGGAGAGGGTTGTGCTTTCTATTTCTAATCGTATAACTTTCTTTTTTCTCATCTCTTTCTTTCTAGAAAGTATCCCACCCATCTCTCTCTCTAAAATCTTCTTGTTTGATTCAATCCTCATATATGTTCTTTGATTAAAACGATAACCAATATCTTACAAGATGCTTGCATGTTCCCATGTCCCGCTAATTTACTTGTGTGTTTTCTTAGGTAATATGAAACTTAGTTATTGAATATTGATTGGTTGTCTCTTATCTTAATTGTGATTGACCTAGTATTGCGATAGGGCATTCGCTTGTGTTTGTAATGCTTGATTAATCTTTGATGAACCTTAGTTTATAATCGCCAGAGTATTTGTAGGCAAGTCATCCAAAGAATACCTTAAAGTTAAAGTTTATAAATCCTAGAGATTTTGTAGTCATTAACCTTGGTAGCTTCAAAGAGTTAGGGATAAACGATACCCTACGACCTTAGAGACAAAACGCAATTAAGAATAAGGACGTGACAATTCAACCACCAATGGAGATAACTAGAGTAATAAAGCCTAAGCAAATACATTTTTAACTATCATACGATGAAACAACAATAGACATAGACTACCCTCACCTTAGTTTAGATAATTAGATAAGTAGTAATGGGTAGAAATACCAACCCCCAAATCCAAACTCCGAGATTCAGATCTTTCTATTTCCTAAAAACATAAAAGATTAAAATAATCTTCCTCAACCCCAACCTTAGCGTAGTAACTTCTCACTAGCATTCCTATTCCCTATAGAACGATATCAATTCCGTGACTTACCCTAATACTACACTACAACGATTAGGTTCACCGCCTAGGGTGTTGAAAAACTTGCTCGATTTAAAAGTTCCTTCTTTCTGACCCCGACCGACGCTGCAGTAGCGTTATCGTGATTCTAGTCCTTTCTAACTCCTCGAGGCCAAGTTCAAGAATTAATACCCTAGGCCTTGGAACTAGTATAAATAGAGGCCTTTGTGAGCATATGAGACACACACTTCAATACAACTCTCTACTCATCAAACAAAGCTCTTAAGCTCTCAAATTCATCCTTAGAAGTCCAAGAAAGTTCGAGTTCCTCAAGTTCCACATTTGGAGGCCAAATCACCAAGAAGTCTACCCCAATACCTTGGGAATCATTACTTCACCATTTGTAATCTTATTCCAAGCATTGTAAGACTTTTAATCATGTTTTCTAATGTTCAAAGTTCGAGTTTATGTTTATGTTTGCATGAAGTGGCTTGTTTCTTTATGCACTTGCTTAAATGATGTTGATTATCATATGATTAGTTAGTGATTGTGTTAACATGTTTTAATTCAATTTCAAGTTGATTCTAAGATCCAATTGTGCTCAAGTTTCATAGTGATATTTGTTAATCAAGTTTGACTAGTTGATTGTAATCGTAGAGGCCTTAAAGAACTTATTGTTATTCAACTAGTTATAATTATTTTGTCTATGGATGATTGTTTTACCCATTATTCTTGATTAAACAAAGGAACTAAGGTGTGGTTGTAATAAAACGCTTTTTGATTATCAAATTGGATTGATTGGAAACATCTAAAAGGTCATAAGATTAGTTGTTGAGAATCAATGTAGCCTTTTGTCTATAATCGGTTACCTTTTGTATTGACCATTTCTAAGCAATTTGATGAAACAAGTGGATGTTTTGTGTTTAAGTTTATGAAAGTAAACTTATGAAACTTGAATTGATCTTCAATTGATTGGTTAAACTTAATGCTTGTTTTATGAACTAAAATCTTGACGAATGTTTAACTTGTAAGAATAATAGATTAGTACACCAACTAATTATCACAACCAACATGTAAAGAGGTTAACACAATCGCACTAATCTAGGATATGAAGCTAGTTTAAGCAAGTGTAGTTTTAATCATCCGAATTTCATTATATCTATTTATGCTTGTTATATGTTTTGGATAGACTCTTGATTCAAACTTGTTAATTAGATTCACTCAAATCCTCGCGAATGATCTCGACTTACCTTCATAATCTTGCTATAACCGACGAGTGCACTTGCTCGTATGTGTTATTGGTAATATTGGTAATTCACCTTTATAAATTTAAAACTTGTACACACGTAGCACATCACTTATCTTGATGTGTAAACCCTAAGATATCGCTTCTAAATCGGACTCCAAACGCTTAGGTTTTTACTCCACAAGTCTACCTCTTTAAAATAATCGAAAAATCGAATCCTATACATAGATTTACACCGCGATTTGCCGCTTTATAGGTGGGATGTCGACGATCATCGTCATTAGGTTTTCGCCTGGCCAAGTTATTCATGGGCGCGCCACGCCAGAAGCTGTGACACTGCCTAAGCTTCGCAGGACGCTGTCCGCTTCAGATCCGGGCCGCCTCGAGATGAAAAGTCTACCGACGCCTCTTCCTCTTCAAAGCTCGACGCCGCCGGGTGTATTTTAGCAAAAGTCTATCGAGTCTGTGCATCTATAATCAAATTTGTAGAGAGGACATGTCAGCTTTTAGTCGGGACATCACGCCTTCATTTCTAGCAACTGAGTGTCTTTGATCTTGACTTTGCCATTTTCTTCATGTATTCACCTTTTTGTCCAAATATGCATCATTCCAAAGATTTTGCTTCTAAGAGACCCGAAAAGTGAAAAGGAACGAAATTAAGCAAAGAACGGATATAAAGTGATTGATTAGGGCTTCAATGACCCTTAAAAGTGTACGCTTTAAATCCTTATCAAATATCCCTACACTTGTATTTGCTTGTCCTCAAGCAAATGTGCTTTTGGCCAATCAATTTATAAGTTGGGGGATGAAGCATTGGTTTAACATAATTCAACAAGTAAAAGCACCACAATAGTTATAATAAGCACGGAAATTATATACTAGCACCTCACAAGGGTGTTTGGATTCTCTCATCTCTCTGTATATGAAATATAGTAAATAGAAATGGAAGATAAACACTCATTACCTAATCATAGTACATAGATTACCATAGGCTTGAGAATAGATCAAACTCTCCATCGCTTTGACGTAAGCACCTAGGAACAACTATCTAAGAGGTCCTTAAAAGGGTTGTAACGTTAGGCTTACGGTAGGAAACAAAGGGTTTGGTTGGATAGGCGATTTAGTGGTGGCAAGTCAAAATTTTATGTTACAAGCATTAAAAGAATGGCGCTAAGCCAAGACTCGACTCACTAAACTCTAGATAGCTTGAAACAAACATACATAAATTTGAAAACATAAACATAAAGATAGATGTAGGATGGTAGCCCAGATATTTTTTTCTTCATTTTTTTCTTTTTTTTTTTTTTTAATATTTTTTCGCGTTTTTTTTTTATTTTTTATTTTTTTTTGCATACATTTTTACTCTACCATCCTCTACGATAACATCAAAATATAAGGGATTTATAGGAGTATCCCTACAATTGAGTTTTTATTACTCTAACACTAATTTGACCCGATTTGAAAAGATCAAAACACTTGGAGTATTTAATTACGTAAATAAAGGAATTTGAATTTAACGCTCTTTCCCGCTACCCATAAAATTTTACTTTACCCGTGAGTCCCAATCATCCCAAACTGTACAAAAGATATGACTCGACTTAGCAACCATGCAAGTAACTAGATAATTGAACAAGGGTTTAATATGATAACAATAATGCACCAAAGGTGAGCATACAAGGTAGGCTAAGGCGATTTGGGTGTACATTTGGGGTGGATTGTAAACAATGCTCTTCATTGATATTTCGGAAAACGGAAACATCAATAAAACCACGAAAAGGATAGGCTCTAGTGGTTAACTAGGGGTATCGTGTACTAAAGATGAGTACATCGTGGTGTGCGGGTAATTACTCGACCGATGTGGAAGAAGTAATTATAATACATGTTTCAAAAAGGGTTATCCTAATGCCTCTTAACATTTAGTTATTCCCGACTACACAAGTGTAGTCTCACTAGCGATCTCGTAATGCATCACAAAACAAGTTCTAGAATCTATTATATCATTGGTACACTCTAAGCATTAAAGGTGAATGCTTTATTCCTAAAGATCTAGGGCGAACCTCACATTTTGGGGTGGAATTTGAGTGGTAAATGGTTTTTCTCTAGTCATGTAACTCCTATCCATGAGACGCTTTATTAAGACTAAAGGTTTTGCTCGTACATGACATAAAAAATTTAAATTTGGTGCTAAAATTGCCCTAACAAATATTTCTCAGCTTATTACAGAAATGAACTAGGATAGACAAATAATCAAGGATAAGTATAGATTATAAGTTCCCGCTTTATTCTCCTCTATGCATTTTAAACCGAACATTGTCCCCAATGTCCCTCAAAGTATCATAGTTATGGTAGAAGGTAAGTAAAAGAGAAAGAAACTAGTACCCGATTAGCTTGATAGGATCTCGTGTGAAGTAGTGGTTAAATTTTCTCAAGAAGAATGTATACGTGATAAGCTCCATCCAATATTGAGTTTCTTCTTATTACCAAATATAACCTCAAAAGATGACTTAAGAAAATAGACGAAACCTTTATGTGAAATCCTGTGGTAAAACCATATATGACAATTTACCAAACTAGGATATAATGCTTGTGGAATAGATGTTTGCGTATTTTCCGAAAAATTAAGATCCTAGAATTTCCAAAATTTCATAAGTAGCACAAAAACAAAAAATTTATAAGTTGTTTCGCCGTCTGACGTCAAAGTTCTAACTCGATGCCATCAGTTGTCCCCATTAAACGGTCACAGCTCGAAAAATTATGGAAAAATATCTTTAGAATCTAGAAAATTCTCGAAATATCCATTATGACTGATACAAGCATTTGACCTAACAAACACACATATACATCAATTTCAATAATTGTAATTTCTATGTTCACGCTTTAAAACGTGTAATCTTCCTTACATTTATTTTTGTAAAATACTTTATATGTAATTAAGACGAGGTTAAAGACAAAATAAAGCATTTTCACAAATTCAAACACGAATAAACAACAATGAAAATATGTATGACACACAAACAAGCAACAATTGCTGCTGGTTGCCTCCCATTCAGCGCTTTTCTTTATTTATGAGTTGTAGCTAGACTCAAGTCGTGTTTTACGTTGTTTCATGCACGCCACGTGCCCATATCTAAACCATTCCAATGTTTCTCTCACTTTTGTATTGCTCTCCTCCTAACTCTAGGCATTTTTGATAGTACCTTTCATTTTTTTATAAGTATGCCTAAGTCCCCTTTGTTTGTCTCTTTCACTAAGTATCGAAATGGGAGCCATCCGATTACATGCCTCTATATCTTTTTGTTTAAACCTAGGGTGCGTACGGGGCATTTGATAGACAAAATCCTCAACTTCATTAGAGAATGTGACTAAACCATCAATCATCCGCTCATTTAGCTTAGTCATTCTCTTAAAGGATGTTCCAAATATTACTTGAGCGAGGCTTCCATCAATGAATTCTTCTAAACCTTCTAAGACCATGAATTCAACCACATAGGCAAACAACAAACACATCCAAGTAAGCACCGCATCAACAACATTGTTCCTTTGATAGGCTAGTTCATTCACCTTAATTTTATTATATAGATTTCGAGATTAAATTTAAAGGTAAGAATGAGCAAGTAAGCATCAAAACATTCAAATCCTATTTTACAAGAGAATTGCATGTTAAAGGGCCATCAACCCCGATTCTACACCTAGGGCCAAAACATTGGGAGGGGTCTTCTTGCATTTCAAAATTTACTTCATCGATGACCTCCCTCATCAAGTACCTCTCCATAGTCAAATTCTTCATCTGAATCCGGTCATAGAGGACTATGTTGTTGCCAATTTATTTCATTATGCCCTAGGTGATTTCCAAAGTAATGGGTGAAAGGTTTTGGGATTGCGTTTATTACGGGATCGAGCGGTAGTGTAAAGTTTCTTCATGAAAGATGCGAATCATGGTGAGTGATGGTTTTACGAACAAAGTCACAAGGCGGGATAGACTACAAGGAAGCTAAAATGAGAAAAATCTTACTTGATAGGAATCAAGCAAGGAACCTAAACGAGAAAATATAACTAGCTATTCTATTCCCCTAGCAATGCATTCAAACCCTTGATGCGCAGATAACCCGCTCGGGGTCAAAGGAACTTCTTTTCGAAAGCAAGTTTTTCAATGCACCCTAAAGTTGAACCTAATCACAGAGTGTAGTATGGGTAAGCTCCTGATATTGATATCGCTATCTAGGGGAATAAGAATGCTAGCAAGAAGTGTATTACGCTAAGGTGTGTTGAGGATGATTCTTTTTTTATCTTTATATATTTTTTAGAAAGCTAAGGGTAAAACTTTGGTAATGGATTCGGGGGTGGTACTTCACCAATTACTTCTACTATCTATTATCTAATACTACGTAGCTATGTCTTTTGATGTGTGCTCGTATGATGATTAAAATGTGCTTACCTAGATACTATTACTCCCAGTTATCTTTACCGTTGGTTGAATTGTCACATCCTTATTCTTAACGCATTGGTTTTCAAGGTCGCAGGAATGCTTATGCCCTAACTATACGAGAATACCTTTAGGTTATTGTCTCACTAAGTCCTCTAGATGATTCATGTTAGGAATTGAAATTCCATAAGAAAGTGCTGGTCACCCCAATTATAGTCTAGCATATGTTAGCTCGTAGACTTGTCGCTATTTACGCTATTTAGTAGTTAATTAGTTAGTTAGTAGCGTAGATTAGCTTGTAGTAACACTATGGAGGAAATATGGGTTCTACCCATCAGATGCCTGATCCACATCCGGCTGTGAGGACGTAGTGTCTCAGAATCATAAATACCCCTTCCATCCTTGAAAGGGTGGTGCTTCATTAATCTAACCTTGCATTTGTTTTGTTTATCTTCTAGAAACACCCTCTCCTCTCTTCATCTCTAAAATGGCTCACTTGTTTAATCATAATCCTATCCACCAATCATCTAAACAACATAAAATATATGATCCTACAATTGCATCGAGCTAGGTTTTGTGGTTTATTGTGATTCTCGTGGTCGATTCATGGTTTTTTTGTATGCGGTTCGTCATGTTTATATTACGGTTTGAGTCATTGTTGTTACATTGATGTGTAGATTGAATCATGCCCTTTTAGCGTGTTTGTTATCGATCTTAAATGTGTCATCATGTCATAAGTTGGTTAATAGTTTTCATTATTGTCGATATAATGAATATGGTCAATCTAGTGTTAACAAGTTTTAACCCGTATGCCGCTTATACGCGATTTTTGAATGCGAAGGACCGGTTTCATCAATGCGAGTTGAAACTGCTTTTATGATGCGAGTTGTCAAAATCGTCTGTGTTCAATGTACTTGATGCGAGCCGACTTTGGTCAAATGCGACTTGTCTGCGTTTAAAATTGTGGATGCTTTGTCCTCGAATTGCGCCAGACGACGTTATTGCTATGCGAGTCGAGTACATAAAGTTCGCGATTCGCTACCTGGGTCTATGGTCAAATGCGAGTTGTTTCATCGGAGAGTTAATTATGAGTTGTTAATTAACCATCAAGCGCTTTGACGCAGGGTTCGATGCTTTGTGAAAGAATTTTTGAAAGCAATGCGCTGATGAACTTCAAGAACAACATCGAAACTACTACACGCTCGATCACAACATCAAGTAATCTCAATCTCAACTTCATTCAAGATCACATAAATCAAACATCATCAATCTACAATCTACAATCTATCTACATTAACATACCACTTATTTATTATCATTCATCATTCATCAACTACTCTAATCACACATTCTATCCCCATCCTCCATCTCAACAAGACTAAACATAAATAATATATATTTTCATGATCTCGCCTCCTTTCTTTCGTGGGTATCATAGAATAATCAAGACTTTAAGGTCAAGCAATCGAAAGAAATATTTCATCACCCATTATGAAGTTCATCTTTTTTCTTCGAATATCAAAGAGAAAATTTGACAAGAATGTCAATCGCCTTTGTTTCGCTCATTGACCATAATCAAGCAAATACAACTAATCAATCGGATCAACATAATAAAGGATTTTAAATGTTCCATGGTCTTAACGTTTCAAAGACTTGATTATTTGAACGATGTCATCATAAATCCATTAATTTGATACTATTGAGAAAAGAAACGAGTTTAACAACAATGTTAACTCAATTTATTTTGCCTCGCTTTAAGACTCAAAAGTAAACAAAGAACAAATTGATCTTACTTTACCTTTACAAGACCACGATGCCATGTCCATACTTCTCAAACCATCCCCGTGCTTATGATGTTGAGTCCTTATTTGAGCTCTAACCATCCTCATGTAGCGTGTTTTGCTTAACAAAATAGATGTTTTGATTTGATTGGGACTAGATGAATTTATTGTATCGTTTTGTTATGATGGATAGGAGGCATATTTTTTTGGAATGTGATTGTGGTTTCTCATGATTCGCTAAGTATGATTTGTGAAGAGTTATAAACACCAATTGTTTAGGGTTAAAAGGGATGAGAATCATTGTTTTATTTCCATCTATTTTGAGAAGCGCTTGATTTAGAGATTGTGGATCAAAGAGTTGATATACGGGGCGGTATTATTAGTGATATTAGGGTTGAGTCAGATTCATGTGATAGTTAATACCCGAAGTTAGGCAAACTCAACATTGGATCAGAACCGTGAGAGCTTTGACAACAATATATTGATGCTATAATCTCATGGGCCAATACTATGGATTTGGATCGATAACTTAATTTCTCTTGTGGGCCAAGCTTATGCGAGTAATGAGCCTAAAATTGAGGATCGAAGTTATGTGGTGATTTTTGGGCCTCGATTTTAATCATTTGAATCGATATCCGTTGACTCGCATCTTAACGAATTCATGTTGTCAACCGGCTTTTCAAGAATCGATTTTAAGAGAGATTGATGATGATGCATTTGATGATGAAATTTATTTGTGATGATGAGATTTGATAATGAGATTTGATGATGATATGGTGTGTTTTTGATACTTTGGCTTATGCATTTTCACCAAGATATTTCACCATTGAATTGATATTTGAACAAGGTTGACTATGAGGTTTTTGTGATCGATATTTCCTATCCGGAATTGATGTAGGTTTTCCAAGATTTACTTATTTCGCCATCTTTCTTTCTACCCTTCCGCCAAGATGACTTGTTTGGGCATTTATGGAGTGTGATAAAGACCTTATTTAGTTACGCTTGGATTCTTTCTCATTAATCCACAACGTAGCAATCACTTCCGTGTCTCCATAGTCGAGAATGTCAAGAGGTTTTGTACATCGGGTACACCGCTTCTTTTCACAAGGATTGTGCAAGTTTAAGTAACAACTTTGTGACAATTCGTATTTAGGTCATTCTCAAAACATTACTATGCTTCATTATTTATCATTTATCGTGAACTAGGTTTACGAAAGCATCAAATCACGTGAACCGTAATGGTTTAATGCGAATTCATGATCATATCATCGGTGACATTTCATATAGACTAAGTTTTGATTGCAATTTTGCAGCGGAAGTCATGAGATATAAATCTAAGATTGCAAGTAATTTTGCAATGTATTGTTTTGACACCAAGCTCCCCTTAGCTTTAGGGTGTCAAATTCTTTATGTTAATTGAATAACTACAAAACAAATGTTAGAAAACAAGTATAATTCACAATTTCACGCAAAATGTGGTCCAAGTTAGTAGGAAAATAGTTTCTGTATCACGGATCCCACGGTTCCCTCCTAGTAGGGATCCGTCTGCAAACAGTCTGAGGGATCCGTTTGGGTGATAAATAAAATCGAAAGGTGATAAAACAAGTAATGTTAACATAAATGAGATATGAATACAAAGTACTCATATGCTCAACAAAATAACAAGTAGCATGTAATTCCATTTAATAAAACAAGAGTTATGATATACATGACTCTAAAAATAAGAAAATAGACATTACATGACTAGAATTTCTAGACCAACTAACGCTGATGCTAGGACACCACTAAAATTCTTCTAGCTCAAGTTTTGTTTAGGTTTGATCTCGTCGAAGCGTTCGAGGAGATGATAGAACATAAACGTTGGTCTTCTGCGTGCTTCATGTATCAAACTTTCAACATGTTGAAAATGATAGCAATCTTTGTCATGGCTAGGTAGTGGTGGTGGATGAAATGAAATGGCTTGATGCGAAGGATCAAGTGAAGTGGCTTGTGGAGCTTCAAACGATGAAGGGATTGGTGGAGGTGCATTTGAGAATGCCTCGACCAAGAATGATGGTGGTGGTAGAGAAGTGTCAACTTCCATATGGTCGGGTGGTTGACTTTGATGATTTCTCATAATCCAAATGGGATTATATGATGAAAACGGCGAAAAGGAAGTCGGAGCAAGTGTTGACTCAACACCTTGAAAGTCCTCTAAATTTTGTCGGCGAAAGCGGATGAGACGGCCTAGGAGGCAAGTCCTCTAAATTTTAGAGGTGTGGTGATGATAGTGGGGATGTAAATGAAATAGCTCTAGGAACCAATGGTGATGGTTTAGTGGAGATAATATTGCAGCCTAGGAGGTATGGTGGTGTTTGGCATTGGTAGTTTGTGGGTACTATCCGTTTGGGAATTGGTTTCATTGGATGATGAAGAATTCTATCATTCGTTGGCTTGACGGAGATGATTTGGTTGAGGAGATTTCGTATATAACACGAGCCTTTTTCATGGGTGGTTCTTTGGTGGACAAGTTACTACTGGGGTTTTCCTCATGATGAGATGATTTCAAGAGGTTGCAAGAGCTGAAAGTTAGGATGAGAGTGATGACTATGGAGGTCTATGGTGGTTTATAAACTAAGAGATTTGGCAAGTGCATTTAAGCTTTAAGCCACTAAGTTCATTGGAATGTGATGATTGACATGCACAAGAGTCAACTTCAGAGGTTGCACTGATCTAGGAACTCATTTAAGATGAGATGGAGTGCTTGAGTTAGGAAGATGAGTTGAAATGATTGTTTTAGCAAGATTTGACCTATACTTTCATCCGGATCTCACGGTTCTCCTCGGAGGGATCCGTCTAGCTAATCCTAGGGATCCGTCTCGGCAGACTATGAAAGAGTGGAAATGATGTTTCTAAGATCTAAGACCTATATCATCTTGAGTGTTTCAGTTCTCTAAGTGTTTTAAATGAAGGGATGCTTGAGTACTTGAAGGTAATGAATGATGTAGCTAATGATTGTCATTTATGGAAGGATTTGGAACTTTCAAAGTACCAATGGATGAGCAAGGATGACACTAAAGATTTAGAGTGTCAATTGAAACTAAATGATCCTAAATATCGAGGTTGTGTCTTAGGATAGTGTTTTGGAAAATATCACTAGAAGCTTTGAGATGGAAACCTAGATTTTGATCAACTTTGATAAATTTTGAGGTGAGGATGATTAATGAGCAATTTTGCCATAATCGAAAGATTTCTAAGGCTAGATGTTAGGGATCAAGTAGAAAATGAAGTGTGAGTTTGAGGCGGAAGAGTAATGGGTTAAAGATGAAAAGGTTAGATCTACAAGCGTCTTAGAATGTGATCTAGGTGAGTTAAGTAGGAAGGATCAACCTATCTTGATAAAAACCTAATTTTGCCTTAAGACACTATGTTTAGCTTAGTGTGAGGAGTTCTAAGGATATATTTGAAATATAATGCTTGCAATTGCATTTTGTTTGCGGATCACGGTTCCCAAAGATAGGGATCCGTCTAGTACAACATTGGGATCCGTTCATCTGCTAAGCGAACCTTTACTAAAGGTATGCAATGATCTTGACAATGCATTATATTCCAAGATTAGTTAAAGGAGTTCTAAAATTAAGATATCAAATGTAAGATGTTTTATTTCATGAAGGAAATAGGATTACATTGATAAAGCATGAGTAGAGTAGAATTGATCCTATTTGAAATACTACTAAATTCCTTGAGTGTTTTTGCTAGAAGAATCATTATGTGATTGATGAGTGTTGGTGGAGTCTAGAATGAAGAAAGTCTTTATGAGAGATATGTTTAGCGGTTCCATCATCTTGTTCACAAGAACGCATAAATGGACTTTGAAATTGAGGATGGAAGTGCATAACATTATGGTAGAGACGCGTTAAGAACATTCCATAAGGGATGAGTTTGTTCTTGGAGCTTTGAAGATTTACAATTCGCCTTTGCAAAGAAATAGGCGAGATTGTATGGTGGTTGTGTTAGCAAACAAGACAACATGTAGCAACAAGTGGGAAGAATTTCTCGATTTCCCAAGACTCAAACATTTTCATGTAGAATGAGTGCAAAGGGTTTGTACTCTTCTGATATCCGTGTGAAGATAATGTTTGGATCAGGAGTAATATGGTCGAGGTTTGCATATTTTCGATTTAAATCTTCCGGGATGGTATATGTGAACAATATGGACTGTTTTCTTCACGAAAGTTGAAGAGAGAATCAAGAGACCAATCTTTGGTGAAGCGCATTGTCCATGGTTTGGAATCCAGAGGATATGAGCAAAATGCCCAAGGGTTAGAGTGAACTTTTGGTTTTGATATAAAACCAAAGAGATGAGAGCGATCCTCATTACGAAACGCAGTTCAACTTGCGGAAGAATTCCATTATGAACCTTGGACATATCTTCGTTGATTTCAGAAGACATTCTAGTCCTATGGCTCGGAAGGAGGTATTGATACCTTCTTGAATTGTAGAGAGGTGTCTCAATCGTCCTTCATGGAAGTAGCGGTTTTCGAGATTATTGAACCCACGGACATGATTGCCGGTGTGTTGGGCTCAAGGAGATGTTCGGGTGTGAGCAGCGAGTGATAATCAAACTCATATTCATGCGTCATAATTAAACCTATAGAAATGATAAGTTAATGAAAGAACATGTTTGTGGTCAACCTATGATAATCTAATGTTTTACTAGATTTTATTAACAATGGTATTTAACATTTTAACTCACTCAATGTTTTCTAGTGGATTTTTAGTCTTGCATGAAAACTTTTTTCCGAGAATCTGGATCCCGGTTCCTTTACAAAAGGGATCCACTAGTATATCTTCCGGGATCCGTGGATCGTAGTAGAAAATGTGATTTAAAAACAAAGGTTTCTGGTTTTATACCACGAAATATGTTTTATCCTACATTTTCTTTTAGCATGCATACATGACTTCTAATGTATCACGAAGAATATAACACATATAAATCAAAGAAGTGAAAAACATATTATGATAATAATAACCTAGATAAGCTAGATCATTAATAATATTGCATTTCAATACTAAGGATGATACAAAGGATTGGGTATATAACCCAATATAGATTAACAACACAAAGTAAATGTCTCCGTATGTGAACTTCATCATAGGGAACACATGCGATGAGTGTTAGAGCGATGAGCACGAGTGCGATGTAAACCATGTTGATGACGGATCTTCTTGGTTTCGGTTGAGATGGAATGTTTTTAAAGCAGAGGAAAATTTTGAAATTGGAAGATTTGAAAAGTGAGGATTTGATAGATAGGTCGACGGTGGGGGTTTTTATAGGGAAGGAGGAATTTTGAAATTAGTGTTTGTTTTATTATTGGATTAAAAGAAATAAAACATAAGTTTTATATACTATGACTATAGACGAGAAATATAACACGATCGAGAGAAAAAGCTTCTAACGAAGCTTCATGTAAACCATGTAATTTGCACAAAAGATAATCATATAAATACCTAAATAGGTATACTTAATTATCAAACAAAGTAAAAGGAAAATCATACCTCTAGCGCACTTAGGAATGTCTTTACAAATGACACGACAAATGTCACTTAGACTATTCCCACTCCTTTGCGTTTAAGATACCTTCTTAAGGAAGGTATTCTTGTTATGGAAAACTAGAAGGGGGTTGAATAGTTTTACCAATTAAAACTTCCTTTAAACTATTTAGATCGACTTATGTCAATCTATTTGGTTGTGTGTGTTGGATGTTGATAAACAAGCATATAAAGATATGTAATGAAAAGATAAGGGTAGAAGCACAAAACCACAACACGAGTATTTATAGTGGTTCGCTACAAGGACACCTTCCTTGCCCTACTCCACCCCCGAGTCACCTACTCGAGAGTTCAGAACACTACACCAATCTCCTTATGGCGGAGAAGCCTTCACAACGCCGCTTAACCTTTTTCCCAGACAAAGCTAAACCGAGTTCTTTCACACCAAGGTGAACCACACCTAACACAACGTCGCCTACCCTTTATACGGTGCTAGGCTAACCACCCAGTTCTTTCACACCAAGGAGAACTAATCCTATCACAACATCGCCTACCCTTTATAAGGTACTAGGCTAAGTACCTAGTTCTTTCACCCAAGGTGAACTACACCTTCACAACGTCGCCTACCCTTTATTAGGTACTAGGCTAAGCACCTAGTTCCATTGTAATAGAGGAACTACTACCACACTACACCAACGACTAATCCCAAAGGAGATCTACTCCTTTACAACATCATCAAGGATATCAATATCCTTGGATCTAATACTAGTCTATCTTGTACATCGAAACACACCATATCGAATGTACATCTAAGGTACCTTTCACTAATACCTTTGACTAGATCTACAAGACATCTTTCACTAATGTCTTGTGTCTTCACTTCTAAGCACCTTTCACTAATGCTTCTTTGTCTTGACTTCTAAGCACCTATCACAAGTGCTTATCCTATAGACGATAGATACCCTTCACTAATATCTTCGTCTTAACACTTGAGACATCTTTCACTAATGTCTTCAACACTACACTTCTTTGAAGAAAGAAAGAGATCATCAACAAGAGGACTTCAATAGCCTTGATGATGAGGAAGCATGGCAACTCATGGACTTGAGCTTGCTCGACTTCAAAGGTGGTGATCTTGCCTTTAAGAGGAATCTAGAAGATCACACAAAAACAAAACTACAAACATAGATCTCTTGGATCTAAGGTTAGTGAGATTTAACTCAGGGGAGAAAGTATGTTAGAGAGGGATTGAAAGGGATGAGAAATAATGAAGAAATGGCTCACTATTTATAGAGGAAAAATCCTCTGTCCCGGATCCCACGGATCCCTTCCATTTGGGATCCGCTATCACAAAGCTGTGGATCCGTGGAACGCCCTCTTGCCCATGGGTATTTTTAGTTATGGGTCATGGGTCATGGGTTATGGGTTGATCCATGGTTTTCTTTCTAGATACAATGAACATGGTCAAGTGGTATATATAAAACCATGGGTTATGGGTCAATACCATTTGCTAGTTTTTACCCATTTTTGTATTTACATGTTTTTACCTATTTTAGTATATACATGTTTTTACCCATTTTAGTATACTTAGTGTAAGTATGTGCTAACCCAATATGTAAACATTAGTTGTTGTACATATATATCTAAATCATAAAATCACTTAAGCCTTTTTTAGTGTTTTATGTGAAAACGTAAGTGTGTTAGAAAACTATTAACTCAAACTATTTACGTACTTTATTTGTTTCGTTAAAATGATTTTACGTTTGTTATCGACAAAATATTAGAAGATCGTAAAATATAAATAAACGTTTTTACGGCTTATTTGTATTAACATGTGTGAGCATGTCGGTCCGAAAGTCACAACTTCACGTGATGGCAACACTACAAAGGGTGATCCAGAGATTTACTGTGGCTAATGATCTCAATGAAAGCTCGAAGATCATCAAAGATGTGGATCAGTTAAAGGCCTCCACTAAAAGTACAAATCAATGCGGACTTTGAAGAATCATCGCTAAAGCACAAAGATGCAGATGTTGAAGAATTAAAGTCACGAGCTCAAGATCAAGATTAAATAGAATGCTAGGATTCAAATGTAAACATGGGGTGACCTCCTTGGGAGATTGTTAGAATTGGAAATTCCATATGAAGTTTCGGTCACCCCAACTATTGTCTAGCATATGTTAGCTCGTAGACATTACGTTATTTATTAGTTAGTTAGTTAGTTTAGAGCAACACCGTGTAGGACGGATGGGTCTTTACCCAATGTATACCTGATCCACAGCCCGTAGGTGGCGTAATATGTAAGAACTATAAATAGCCCTCTCCACATGTGGAGAGGGTTGGTGCTTTCATTTCTCTAATCGTACAACTTTCTTTTTCTCTCATCTCTTTCTCTCTCTAGAAAGTATCCCACCCATCTCTCTCTCTCTAAAATCTTCTTGTTTGATTCAATCCTCATATATGTTCTTTGATTAAAACGATAACCAATATCTTACAGTATGCTTGCATGTTCCCCATGTCCGGCTAATTTACTTGTGTGTTTTCTTAGGTAATATGAAACTTAGTTATTGAATATTGATTGGTTGTCTCTTATCTTAATTGTGATTGACCTAGTATTGCGATAGGGCATTCGTTGTGTTTGTAATGCTTGATTAATCTTTGATGAACCTTAGTTTATAATCGCCTAGAGTATTTGTAGGCAAGTCATCCAAAGAATACCTTAAAGTTAAAGTTTATAAATCCTAGAGATTTTGTAGTCATTAACCTTTGGTAGCTTCAAAGAGTTAGGGATAAACGCATACCCTACGACCTTAGAGACAAAACGCAATTAAGAATAAGGACGTGACAATTCAACCACCAATAGGAGATAACTAGGGAGTAATAAAGCCTAAGCAAATACATTTTTAACTATCATACGAGCACACAACAATAGACATAGACTACCCTCACCTTAGTTTAGATAATTAGATAAGTAGAAGTAATGGGTAGAAATACCAACCCCCCAAATCCAAACTCCGAGATTCGTATCTTTCTATTTCCTAAAAAACATAAAAAGATTAAAAATAATCTTCCTCAACCCCAACCTTAGCGTAGTAACTTCTCACTAGCATTCCTATTCCCCTATAGAACGATATCAATTCCCGTGACTTACCCTAATACTACACTACAACGATTAGGTTCACTGCCTAGGGTGTTGAAAAACTTGCTCGACGAAAAGGAAGTTCCTTTGACCCCGAACGATGCGTGTAGCGTTATCAGTATTCTAGTCCCTTTCTAACTCCTTGGAGGCCAAGTTCAGCAATTAATACCCTAGGCCTTGGAACTAGTATAAATAGAGGCCTTTTGTGAGCATATGAGACACACACTTCAATACAACTCTCTCTACTCATCAAACAAAGCTCTTAAGCTCTCAAATTCATCCTTAGAAGTCCAAGAAAGTTTGGAGTTCCCGAAGTTCCACATTTGGAGGCCAAATCACCAAGAAGTCTACCCCAATACCTTGGGAATCATTACTTCACCATTTGTAATCTTATTCCAAGCATTGTAAGACTTTTAATCATGTTTTCTAATGTTCAAAGTTCTGAGTTTATGTTTATGTTTGCTATGAGTGGCTAGTTTCTTTATGCACTTGCTTAAATGATGTTGATTATCATATGATTAGTTAGTGATTGTGTTAACATGTTTTAATTCAATTTCAAGTTGATTCTAAGATCCAATTGTGCTCAAGTTTCATAGTGATATTTGTTAATCAAGTTTGACTAGTTGATTGTAATCGTAGAGGTCGAAAGAACTTATTGTTATTCAACTAGTTATAATTATTTTGTCTATGGATGATTGTTTTTACCCATTATTCTTGATTAAACAAAGGAACTAAGGTGTGGTTGTAATAAAAACGTTTTTTGATTATCAAATTGGATTGATTGGAAACATCTAAAAGGTCATAAGATTAGCTGTTGAGAATCAATTGTAGCCTTTTGTCTATAATCGGTTACCTTTTGTATTGACCATTTCTTAAGCAATTTGATGAAACAAGTGGATGTTTTTGTGTTTAAGTTTATGAAAGTAAACTTATGAAACTTGAATTGATCTTCAATTGATTGGTTAAACTTAATGCTTGTTTTTATGAACTAAAATCTTGACGAATGTTTAACTTGTAAGAATAATAGATTAGTACACCAACTAATTATCACAACCAACATGTAAAGAGGTTAACACAATCAGACTAATCTAGGATATGAAGCTAGTTTAAGCAAGTGTAGTTTTTAATCATCTGAATTTCATTATATCTATTTGCGTTGTTATATGTTTTGGATAGACTCTGTTGATTCAAACTTGTTAATTAGATTCACTCAAATCCCTGCGAATGATCTCGACTTACCTTCATAATCTTGCTATAACTGACGAGTGCACTTGCTCGTATGTGTTATTGGTAATATTGGTAATTCACCTTTTATAAATTTAAAACTTGTACACACGTAGCACATCACTTATCTTGATGTGTAAACCCTAAGATACTGTCTAAATCGGACTCCAAACGTTTAGGTTTTTTACTCCACAAGTCTACCTCTTTAAAATACTGAAAAATCGAATCCTATACATAGATTTACACCTGCGACGGCGTCGCCTTATAGGTGGGATGTCGTCAGATCGTCGTCATTAGGGTTTTCGTCTTGGCCAAGTTATCTATGGGCGGCATCACGTTGTAGGCTGTGACACCGCGTAAGCCAGCAGGACGTCATCCGATTCGCATCCGGGCCGTCTCGAGATGAAAAGTCTTCTCGACGCCCTTCCTCTTCAAAGCCCGACGCCGTCGGTGTATTTTAGCAAAAGTCTACCGAGCCGTCAGTGCATCTATAATCAAATTTGTAGAGGGGACGGCGTCGCCTTTAGTTGGGACACCGTCGACTTGAGTTCTAGCGACTTGAGTGTCTTTGATCTTGACTTTGCCATTTTCTTCATGTATTCACTCCTTTTGTCCAAATATGCATCATTCCAAAGATTTTGCTTCTAAGAGACCGAAAAGTGAAAAGGAACGAAATTAAGCAGTAACGGATATAAAAGTGATTGATTAAGGGCTTCAATGACCCCTTAAAAGTGTACGTTTTAAATCCTTATCAAATATCCCTACACTTGGTATTTGCTTGTCCTCAAGCAAATGTGCTTTTGGCCAATCAATTTATAAGTTAGGGGGATGAAGCATTGGTTTAACATAATTCAGAACAAGTAAAAGCACCACAATAGTTATAATAAGCACGGAAATTATATACTAGCACCTCACAAGGGGTGTTTGGATTCTCTCATCTCTCGGGTGTATATGAAATATAGTAAATAGAAATGGAAGATAAACACTCATTACCTAATCATAGTACATAGATTACCATAGGCTTGAGAATAGATCAAACCTCCACCGCTTTGACGTAAGCACCTAGGAACAACTATCTAAGAGGTCCTTAAAAGGGTTGTAACGTTAGGCTTACGGTAGGGAAACAAAGGGTTTGGTTGGATAGGCGATTTAGTGGTGGCAAGTCAAAAATTTTATGTTACAAGCATTAAAAGAATGGCGTTGCTAAGCCAAGACTCGACTCACTAAACTCTAGATAGCTTGAAACAAACATACATAAATTTGAAAACATAAACATAAAGATAGATGTAGGATGGTAGCCGTATATTTTTTCTTCATTTTTCTTTTTTTTCTTTTTTAATATTTTTTTCGCTTTTTTTTTTTTTTTTTTTTTTTTTTTTTTTTTTTGCATACATTTTACTCTACCATCCTCTACGATAACATCAAAATATAAGGGATTTATAGGAGTATCCCTACAATTGAGTTTTTATTACTCTAACACTAATTTGACCCGATTTGAAAAGATCAAAACACTTGGAGTATTTAATTACGTAAATAAAGGGAATTTGAATTTAACGTTCTTTCCCGTCACTCCATAAAATTTTACTTTACCCATGAGTCCCAATCATCCCAAAACTGTGTACAAAAGATATGACTCGACTTAGCAACCATGCAAGTAACTAGATAATTGAACAAGGGTTTAATATGATAACAATAATGCACTAAAGGTGAGTGCATACAAGGTAGGCTAAGGCGATTTGGGTGTACATTTGGGGGTGGATTGTAAACAATGCTCTTCATTGATATTTCGGAAAACGGAAACATCACGAAAACCACGAAAAGGATAGGCTCTAAGTGGTTAACTAGGGGTATCGTGTACTAAAGATGAGTACATCGTAAGGGTGTGGGGTAATTACTCGACTGATGTGGAAGAAGTAATTATAATACATGTTTCAAAAAAGGGTTATCCTAATGCCTCTTAACATTTAGTTATTCCTGACTACACAAGTGTAGTCTCACTAGCGATCTCAGAATGCATCACAAAACAAGTTCTAGAATCTATTATACTACCGGTACACTCTCTAAGCATTAAAGGTGAATGCTTTATTCCTAAAGATCTAGGGGCGAACCTCACATTTTGGGGTGGAATTTGAGTGGTAAATGGTTTTTTCTCTAGTCATGTAACTCCTATCCATGAGACGCTTTATTAAGACTAAAGGTTTTGCTCGTACATGACATAAAAAAATTTAAATTTGGTGCTAAAATTGCCCTAACAAATATTTCTCATAGCTTATTACAGAAATGAACTAGGATAGACAAATAATCAAGGATAAGTATAGATTATAAGTTCCCGTTTTATTCTCCCTCTATGCACTTAAACTGAACATTGTCCCCAATGTTCCCCGAAAGTATCATAGTTATGGTAAAGGAAGGTAAGTAAAAGAGAAAGAAACTAGTACTCCCCTGATTAGCTTGATAGGATCTGTGTGAAGTAGTGGTTAAATTCTTTCTCAAGAAGAATGTATACGTGATAAGCTCCATCCAATATTGAGTTTCTTCTTATTACCAAATATAACCTGCACACTTTAAGAAAATAGACGAAACCTTTGCGTAAAATCGGTGGTAAAACTATATATGACACGACTAAACTAGGATATAATGCTTGTGGAATAGATGTTTGCAGATTTTCTGGAAAATTAAGATCTGAGAATTTCCAAAATTTTATAAGTAGCACAAAAAACAAAAAAAATTTATAAGTTGTTTCTGCTCGTCCTGACGTCGTCAGGTTCTAATCCTGATGCCATCAGGTTGTCCTGACAGAAACTGGTCTGCTGCGTTTTCCTGGAAAAATTATGGAAAAAATACATCTTTAGAATCTAGAAAAATTCCTGCAAAATATCCATTATGACTCGATACAAGCATTTGACTCTAACAAACACACATATACATCAATTTCAATAATTGTAATTCTCATGTTCACGTTCTTTTAAAAACGTGTGTAATCTTCCCTACATTTATCCTTTTGTAAAATACTTTATATGTAATTAAGACGAGGTTAAAGACAAAATAAAGCATTTTCACAAATTCAAACATGAGAATAAACAACAATGAAAAATATGTATGACACACAAACAAGCAAACAATTAAGCGTGGGTTGCCTCCCACGAAGCGCTTTTCTTTATTTATGAGTCTTGTAGCTAGACTCAAGTCGTGTTCTTACGTTGTTTCATGCACGCCACGTGCCCATATCTAAACCATTCCAATGTTCTCTCACTTTTCTTGTACTCGTCTCCTAACTCTAGGCATTTTTTGATAGTACCTTTCATTTTTTTTATAAGTATGCCTAAGTCCCCTTTGTTTGTCTCTTTCACTAAGTATCGAAATGGGAGCCATCCGATTACATGCCTCTATATCTTTTGTTTAAACCTAGGGTGCGTACGGGGCATTTGATAGACAAAATCCTCAACTTCATTAGAGAATGTGACTAAACCATCAATCATCCGTTCATTTAGCTTAGTCATTCTCTTAAAGGATGTTCCAAATATTACTTGAGTGAGGCTTCCATCAATGAATTCTTCTAAACCTTCTAAGACCATGAATTCAACCACATAGGCAAACAACAAACACATCCAAGTAAGTGACCGCATCAACAACATTGTTCCCTTGATAGGCTAGTTCATTCACCTTAATTTTATTATATAGATTTCTTGAGATTAAATTTAAAGGTAAGAATGAGTGCAAGTAAGCATCAAAACATTCAAATCCTATTTTACAAGAGAATTGCATGTTAAAGGGGCCATCAACCTCGATTCTACACCTAGGGCCAAAACATTGGGAGGGGTCTTCTTGCATTTCAAAATTTACTTCATCGATGACCTCCCCGTTATCAAGTACCTCTCCATAGTCAAATTCTTCATCGGAATCCGGGTCATAGAAAGGACTATGTTGTTGCCAATTTATTTCATTATGCCCTAGGTGATTTCCAAAGTGGTGAATGGGTGAAAGGTTTTGTGGGATTGCGTTTTCTATTACGGGATTGGGAGCGGGTAGTGTAAAGTTTCTTCATGAAAGATGCGAATCATGGTGAGTGATGGGTTTTACGAACAAAGTCACAAGAAGGGGATAGACTACAAGGAAGCTAAAAATGAGAAAAATCTTACTTGATAGGAATCAAGCAAGGAACCTAAACGAGATAAAAATATAACTAGCTATTCTATTCCTATAGCCGCACCAAAACCTTGATGCGCAGATAACCGCGTTCGGGGTCAAAGGAACTTCTTTTCGTCGAAAGCAAGTTTTTCAACACCCCAGCAAGTGAACCTAATCGTTGTAGTGTAGTATTGGGTAAGCCTCGGATATTGATATCGTTATCTAGGGGAATAAGAATGCTAGCAAGAAGTGTATTACGCTAAGGTGTGGTTGAGGATGATTCTTTTTTTTATCTTTTATATATTTTTTTAGAAAGCTAAGGGTAAAATCTCGGGGTAATGGATTTGGGGGTGGTACTTCTACCAATTACTTCTACTATCTATTATCTAATACTACGGGTAGCTATGTCTTTTTGATGTGTGCTCGTATGATGATTAAAAATGTGCTTACCTAGATACTATTACTCCCTAGTTATCTTTTACGGTTGGTTGAATTGTCACATCCTTATTCTTAACGCATTGTGTTTTCTAAGGTCGTAGGGAATGCTTATGCCCTAACTCTTTGAGAATACCTTTAGGTTATTGTCTACGAAGTCCTCTAGATGATTCATGTTAGGAATTGGAAATTCCATAAGAAAGTGTCGGTCACCCCAATTATAGTCTAGCATATGTTAGCTCGTAGACTTGTCGTTATTTACGTTATTTAGTAGTTAATTAGTTAGTTAGTAGCGTAGATTAGTTTAGAGTAACACTATGGAGGAAATATGGGTCTTTACCCATTGTATGCCTCGATCCACATCCGCCAGAGGACGTAGTGTCAGAATTATAAATACCCTTCCATCCTTGGAAGGGTGGTGCTTCTCATTAATCTAACCTTGCATTTGTTTTGTTTATCTTTCTAGAAACACCCTCTCCTCTCTTCATCTCTCTAAAATGGCTCACTTGTTTAATCATAATCCTAGCCACCCGAATCATCTAAACAACATAAAATATACGATCCTACAATTGGCATCAGAGCCTAGGTTTTGTTGTTTATTGTGATTCTCGTGGTTCGATTCATGGTTTTTTTGTATGCGGTTTGGTTGCGGGTTTATATTACGGTTTTGAGTTGGCTGTTGTTACATTGATGTGTGTGTAGATTAAATGATGCCCTTTTAGTGTGTTTGTTACTGATCTTAAATGTGTCATCATGTCATAAGTTGGTTAATAGTTTTCATTATTGTTCTCATATAATGAATATGGTCAATCTAGTGTTAACAAGTTTTAAACTGGTTTGCTGCTTATACGTGATTTTTGAATGCGAGTTGACTGGTTTCATCAATGCGAGTTGAAAATCTGTTTTTATGATGCGAGTTGTCAAAATCTATCCAGGTTCAATGTACTTGATGCGAGTTGACTTTGGTCAAATGCGACTTGTCTGTTTCAAAATTAAGTGGATGCGTTTTGTCCTTGAATTCTGAAGTGCGTATTGACGTATTTCTGCTATGCGAGTTGAGTACAAAAAGTTATGTGATTCGTTACCTTAAGTGGTCTATGGCCAACTGCGAGTTGTTTACTGGAGAGTTAATTATGCGAGTTGTTAATTAACCATTGCGTTTTGACGCATGGTTCCGATGCTTTGTGAAAGAGTTTTGAAAGCAATGCGGTTTGATTAACTTCAAGAACAACATCAAGAAACTACTACACGTTCAGATCACAACATCAAGTAATCTCAATCTCAACTTCATTCTGAAGATCACATAAATCAAACATCATCAATCTACAATCTATCTACATTAACATACCACTTATTTATTATCACTCATCATTCATCAACTACCTCTAATCACACATTCTATCCCCATCCTCCATCTCAACAAGACTAAAACATAAATAATATATATTTTCATGATCTCGCCCTTTCTTTCGTGGGTATCATAGAATAATCAAGACTTTTAAGGTCAAGCAATCGAAAGAAATATTTCATCACCGATCATTATGAAGTTCATCTTTTTTCTTCGAATATCAAGAGAGAAATTTGACAAGAATGTCAATTTACATCTTTGTTTCGTTCATTGACCATAATCAGAAGCAAATACAACTAATCAATCGGACTCAACATAATAAAGGATTTCAGAAATGTTCCATGGTCTTAACTGTTTCAAATACTTGCTTATTTGAACGTATGTCATCATAAATCCATTAATTTGATACTATTTGAGAAAAAGAAACGAGTTTAACAACAATGTTAACTCAATTTATTTTGCTCGTTTTAAGACTCAAAAAGTAAACAAAGAACAAACTGATCTTACTTTACCTTTACAAGACCACGATGCCATGTCCATACTTCTCAAACCATCCCTGTGGCTTATGATGTTGAGTCCTTGTTATTGAGCTCTAACCATCCCTGTGGTGAGCGTGTTTTGCTTAACAAAATAGATGTTTTGATTTGGATTGGGACTAGATGAATTTATTGTATCGTTTTGTTATGATGGAGATAGGGAGGCGTATTTTTTTTGGAATGTGATTAGGGTTTCTCATGATTTGGCTAAGTATGATTTGTGAAGAGTTATAAACACCGATTGTTTAGGGTTAAAAGGGATGAGAATCGGTTTGTTTTATTTCCCAGATCTATTTTGAGAAGCGCTTGATTTGTGAGAGATTGTAGGGATTGTGAAGTAGTTAGATATGGATGGGGGCGGTATTATTAGTGATATTAGGGTTGAGTTGTGATTCATGTGATAGTTAAATACCGAAAGTTAGGCAAACTCAACATTGGATCGAGAACCGTGAGAGCTTTGATGGGCGAAATATATTGATGCTATAATCTCACATGGGCCGAATACTATTGGATTTGGATTGATAACTTAATTTCTCTTGTTGGGCCAAGCTTATGCGAGTTGAATGAGCCTAAAAATTGAGGATCGAGTTATGTGGTGATTTTTGGGCCTCGGATTTTAATCATTTGAATCGGATACCCGTTGACTCGTACTCTTAACGTAAATTCATGTTGTCAAATGGGCTTTTCAAGAATTGGATTTTAAGAGAGTTGATGATGATGTGATTTGATGATGAAATTTATTTGTGATGATGAGATTTGATCATGAGATTTGATGATGATATGGTGTGTTTTTTGATACTTTGGCTTATGCATTTTCACGGAAGATATTTCACGGCTTGAATTGATATTTGAACAAGGTTGACTATGGGGTTGTTTGTGATCGATATTTCCTATCTGGAATTGATGTGAGGTTTTTCCGGGCGCATTTACTTATTTCATCTTCTTTCTTTCTACCCTTCCGCGAAGATGACTTGTTTGGGCATTTATGGAGTGTGATAAAGACTTGGCTATTTAGTTACGTTTATGATTCTTTCTCGCTTAATCCACAACGTAGCAATCAAGAGGTTTTGTCTCATACACCGTTTCTTTTGAGAATGTCAAGAGGTTTTGTACATTCGGGTACACCGCATTATTTTCTTTTCACAAGGATTAGTGCAAGTTTAAGTAACAACTACTTATTATTTCACTCAAATTTTGCAAGAAATGTATTTTTATAATTTTTATGACCTAAATATATTTTATCTTGACCCGTGAAAATTTATTTTTATCTAACGCTACCCTAAATATCCAAATGTGACTACAACTTATCATTTATCTTCATTAACTTACAAGTAATTATACATAATACATTTAAAAAAAAAACAATAAAGAGAATGACTTAGCACCCCTTGTCGATACAAGGGTGAGTCATTGAAGATTTTGCAAATATCTCTACTCTTTTAAAGTATTATACTAAAACCAATTCATTTACTTCATTTTCACAAGTAAAAAAAAAAATCTCTCTTGCTCTTTCTCTCTTCCAAAACCGGCAGCCAACCAAGATAAGAAGGAGGATCATCATAAAATTTTCTAAGACAAGATTATTACACATTAGTATCACTCTTTGTATAGGTTTTGCAATATAAACCTAGGGTGATTAGGAAAATCCTTTGTTCTCATAAACCTCATCAAGTTACTAGTAAGCATTCATTATCATCATAATATTTCATATTCATTGTTATGGTCATTTCATTTTTATTTGAGAAAACATGCAAGTTATGTGATGTTTATACCACTTTTTAAGGTTTTTAAGTGTTATATATAAATAATTCATCCTATAATTACTCCTTGTTATATATTAGTTTTGGTGATGCCTAGGAACCCATGACACCCTAAGAAGGTGTATGGTAGGATTAGAATAGCTTCGGAGTTGTTTTGAATGGGTTAGAATAGGTTTGGCGCGAGAAAAACTCATTTCGACAAGTTTGCAAAAGGGTCTGTCCTTATTTTCAAAATCTGGAAAATCCGAAAGTAGGTAAAATTTTTTGGGCTAGATATTTAGAAAATACACTTTAAAACGAAAGCGTGGCGCTTGAGCGGATTAAAGCGGAGCTATAACGAAGAAGTTATGAATTTTTCAAGTTTGACGACGAAAGATATTTGGTACAGAAAATTCAGCTTGTAATCTCGCCTTTTACGAGTCAAAATGAGTCTTAAGCGTTATAAAATGTGTCGACTTATCAAAATATATTAGTATATATTATCACGATTCGAGGACATATAAAACTTAGAAAAGCGGACTTATAACGATTAAATTACACGTGATTTAACAAAGTTGCCGTAACTTTATTATATAAGAAAAACTAATATATTTCTATTAGACAAGTATTACGGCAAACAAGTGACCATGTTGAGGGTCGCTTTTAACATTGATGGAGTACTTTTTATAAAATGATGTCTTCTAGTAAAAGTAAGTTCGCACAGTCGATTTTCCAAAGTGTTCAACCGTTAGTCAAACGGAGTTGTAATGAATAATATACGGTCGCTTAAACTTTTGAAAAACCACCCTTAAACAATATGTTGGACACAAGTACCATACTTTAACTACATTTTCTCCATGATCGAGACCTCTAGGATGAAAACTTAAATGCCAAAACTTTGAGATAATGATACAAGCTTCCCAAAACCGTTGAGTTCGTTTCCTAACACTCGGCGTGCACCATTTTACGACTAGCTTTTTAAAGGCCGTTTTGTCACTTTCATGAAATTTCAACGACATTATTTTTTTACGAAAAGTTATAATTTCATAATAAATCATTAAATGACTATCGTAAGATCTCATTTCAACGTAAATACTTGTAAAGTATTTTATAACATGACGAGATGTCATAAACATATATTCGACGATAAACATTATTTTCAAATGTACAAGTGGTATAGATATCATACGAATTGCATGCATAACATTACATCATAACTTATCATAGAACATATCATTCATAATAGGTCACGGTTAGAGGTTGCGCCTCATTTCGATGTATCCACTTTCGCCATTATATCATCATAAACATTGCAATGTGAGTTTTCATAGCCCCGATTTATTCAAGTTTATACTTATTTCAAACCTACGGGGAGAATACATTGCACATCATTTTATTACGATACCAAGTATATCAAATTCATTTACATTGCTTAAGTTACATCATGCACATTTTCAACAACTCTATGAACTCACTCAACCTTTGTGGAATTTTACGTATTTTCATGTTCAAGTTTGGTATATCGGATTTACTTCACCAAATGGTCACAATGAATTGCCGACAAAATTCGTGAATGATGTGTTTACCAAAGGGTTTGTTGGATGAGATTCGTGAATGATCAAAGGGTTTGTTGGATGAGATGTGAAGCAATTCTCATGGAATATTCTTCGCTACAAAATGTCAACGACACTTCACATTCTAAGTAAAATCTTTCAAGAATCTTCAACGTCAATCATGACTTTTCAAGATGTTTGCTTATGACAAGAACTTTTCGTGCTAATGGTCGTACATGTTATGATGTTTCCGAAAGTTTGAAACCATCATGGGGGAGAAACGTGTACTTTGGTGTGTTACGGTCAACCTCAGGGGGAAGTAGTTTATATTACTTGACTTAGTATGGTTTGTGAAGGTGTCTACATATGGGTAAAGAACTGTTGATGATATTGTTGAAGATGGAGAATGAACCACGATGAACCGCATGTTCCCTAAAAGATATTCACCAAACCAAAGTTGTCATAACACATTCAAGTCGACATTGTTTACGCTTTGTCTTGATTTTGTAAAATCCATGAAAGAATCTATTTCTCGCTTTAAATCATAGACTTGTAAAATCCCGTGACAATGGAAACATCCCGTAATTGTAAAGTGCATTTCGGATCTATCTTACGGTTTATTCTTGTTTTGTAAAATCCCGAAAGAAACTATTTCTCGATTTAAACCATAGAGTTGTAAAATCCGTAATGATGGAACCATCCCGGAGAAAGGAAAGTGTATTTCGGGATCTTATTTGATGTTGGCGCTACGGTTCGTTTCAAGAAGAGATAAAAGGTGTACTTCATGAATTGGATGTGTGTTTGGATATTCGTCATGGCGTTTGGTTATTACAAGGTTTTACGGGTTATGTGCTTTTAACCATGGTGGGATGAAAACCATTATAATAGTTCACTTAAAACGTCAAAGGAGGCTAGATTTGAGCTTTTAACCGTAAGATGTGACAACCGGGTTAATTTACTATTATTTATTTGAGGTTGAAGTGAAATATCACGGCGAGTGTACTTAGTATCCAAGGTATCGTGGATGGTTGGATGAAGATTCTTCAAGATCCTTGTTCGAGCTTAGTATAAAAACGAAGACTTGGAAATCTAGTTATTGTTGGGTGACTTTTTCCTTTTCTTTTACCACTTAGGGAATTGAGCTCTTACCACCACAAAATAACTATCACTTTAAGGAGTTACGTTGTAGTGCTCAAAGGTCACATTCAATTGTGGATTTTCAAGAGGTGATGTACATCTTATACTTGATGGTTGGTTGGATGAAGAGTATAGAGTACTTAGAGATTCAATGGAGGATGAACTCTCGGCACCGCTCTTTGTTACATATGTGCAAGTTTAAGTCATGAGTTCGGGTTAGTTTACTTCAGGATCAAATTCATCATATTGGGTTTTCCATTAGTTGTCACGACAAAGAGCCTACGGAATGATAATGGGATTGATAACAAGTTTGCCAAAGAGATTGAAAAGAGAGATTATGACGCTTGAACACAACAGCTCAAGCCTCGTACTCTAAAGAAAAGAAAAGTGTACGTTTCAGTGCGCTTTATCTTCTGAAGAAGAGAAATCTTCCTATGACATTTGAACACAACAGTTCAAGCCTCATTCCTCAAAGAAAAGAAAGTGTACGCTCAAAGGCACTTTATCTTCCAAGAAGAGAAATCTTCTTATTAATGACCATTCTCGCCAACATGCTTCATACTTTTCCACGCGTTTTCAGTTATCAAGTGAACCGGACTACTGTTAATTGTTCTCTTATTCCACTTGCTCAATTATAATGATGATGGCGACATCATATGCTACTTTTGAGGGGGAGAAGTGTGAATAGACTATATTTGGATGATGTTCACTTATTCAATCAAGAATGGCAACTCTGTATGCAATTCTTGAGGGGGAGAAGAAGTGTGATAATTTTTCATGGTTGATTGACATATGAGAATATATGGTCATACGGCTCCTAACTCATGTAAGAATCGAGCTTTTTCTTATCGGGTCATCTTCACATGAAGTTATCTTCTAAGAGTCGTTGGTTGACATCTTCTCACGGACTGATGAGTTTAACGACAAGTGCTTCCGGTTAATGCTTCACGTGCACATCAACATGATGATTCCGAACAACCTTTTGTTCTTGTTTGATGTGATTGTTTTCTTGGTGTTACCATTTTGTGTGTTCGCTATGGGTCGATTGTCGATTTCCTTGATGAAGATCTTTTCGTTCTTGTTTGATTGGGAGGATTTTAGTTAAGGGATTTGCAAGATGTAAGTTAATGGGATGCTTTTGGTGTGATGAAGATGTTAACTATCTATTCCCAAATGGACAATCTAGAAGAAGGTCGAGTCTACAATCGGTTCTACATTTTCTCATCTGATGATTAGAAGACTAAAAGACGAGTCGATTTGATTATCAAAAGACTTCTTCTTATTCTAGGCACTTATTAAAAGATTGTCGGTTTAGGGGAGAGCACTAATTGGGGGAGAGTGAAATGCCAGATTTAATCCCAAATTAGACTTGCTCACATTCTTCCGTAGCAAGTTGATTCTCACAAGAGTTCATGTGTTCTTCTCAACAAATTTCTAGTATACGGGCTTACAATGAGTTGCTGATTCTGAAGTATCAAAACCAGCAAGGGGGAAGGAGACATGCATCTAAATGTGAGTAAACTTGATGAACTTAATACTTCTAAGTGATTGAAGATATCCCGGGAAGACGATTGTCATTACCGCAGAGAAACTCAAGGTTTGACTAATGGTGTTTAGTGTTCTTATTCCAACTATGTGGGGGAAGAGATGGAAGAGTTAGTTTAAGTACACAAGTGTGTGATAATTTTGACGTTATCTCAATCATCAGGGGAGAGGAATTGTGTACATTGGGGATGCTCAGTTGTTTCACTTGAGAGCGTAATCGGTGATTCGTTGATAATCACTTATTCCGAGATGACATCCGAGAGATAATCGGTGATTCAACATGCTACTTGATGTTATCTGTTATTCTTTCTTTGGGCATTTGGGTACTTTGGGTTCTTGAGCTTCATACACTTTCTTCAGGGGAGAGAAAAGTATACTTTGGGGTTATTCTTTGGATATCGGACTTAATCTGCTACTTCGATGTTATAAGTTTCTCTATCTTTGGGTATATGTGTATTCGGGTTCTTGAGCTTTTACCTAGAGGCTGATTACATCAATTCAACTACTTGATGGAATTGTTCTCTTGACACCTTTTGGAATGGATTGCTTCTGACTTCAGTGGAAAAGGAATTTGAGAAGATTATTCAAGTGTGGGATGATTCTTTGTTGTTTTACTTGATGATATAACCCCGAACGGAGACTTACGATGATCCTTCTTATATGGAGCAGCAAGATCGATGATATGGTGTGCGTCTTTGTGCAACTGGCTAAGGCAAGCTTGAAAGAAAGCTTAGAATCGCTTCAATAAGAAGATTTACGGTTTGGGGAAGCTACCAAAGTCTCACTTTCAAATGGCTCAATTCTCTCTTCGATTCAAGAGCCTTGGAAGCTTTGGTGGTGAATGTTTAAAGATGATGACTTCTATCTTCTACAACGGGTCGCTCGATATCCTTATCTCGGCACTACATCATCTTCTTAAACTATATCATCTATTCTATCTGTAAATATTTATCAAAAACAAAATACAAAAATATAAAACCAACAAAAAGAAAATAGAAAAATATAAAACCAACAAAAACCCATAAAAATCAGAAAATTTGAAAAAGACAAAAAATATTGTTTTCTCAAGACATGTCTTCTGGTATCGATAACATCTGCTGTCTTAGAAATGTCATTCAATAATGGCACGGGACCATAGATGAAGTTCGAGCAGGAGGTGTAAATATATTCTTTTTCAACACATGTCTAAAACTATGGCTTACATTTACTTCAGACTGTAACCCGTGCTTAAACTATGGCTTGCTATTATGTCTGATAGCAACCCGCTCTTCAAGAAAGGAAAGTGCTGCGCTAAACTAATTTTCAAATATTTTGTGCACTTATCCTAAATCAAAATGAGGAAAGTATGTCTAAGGATCATTGTTCCTACACAAATGTTTTTTCGTCTAAAACTCTTCGTAAAAATATTTGTTGTTTTCAAAATGGTGATAAATGAGTTGCTTGTAAATCAATCAGATTCAGAGTTTTTGTAAAAATTGAAAACTCAATCAATGACTTCAGCGCTTTTAAACTTTTCATAAAAATAAGTTACTGATTGAGGGGGAGAATGTTTTCAAATCTATATCATTTAACGAGCTTATCTAATTATCCTATATACTTAAATGTAAAACATGTTAACCTACGTTGAAGGACTAGGTGCCTAGGATATGATTGTTAGGATTAGATGATTAGAGTTTGATAAACACATTATTCCCATGCTTTAGATGAACTGATTGATATGTTGGATTGACTTTTATTAGTCGATTGATGTTTGGGTGTTGTCGACCACCATATATCTGTTTGTATGTCCACTAATATATGCAGATAAGATGGTTTAAAAGAATGTTCCCGATCCGGATCCCACATATGAAGATGATTGGATGCCAAAAGGAAAGGGTAACTATATCTTGGGTTGACAAATGAAGAAACAGAGCTTAATTTGACTTCTATGGAGAGTTGGCATGAAAAAATGCAACGTAAGAGGTCTCACTGCATCAGCAGATGGTTTTCTTCCAAACCTCCAGCAACAACAACAAAATCACTCAACCACCTAACGATCTTTGTGCGCAGACAAGTAGTTGATGATAACATTTTTAAAACATTCGAAAATATTGTTTTGAAAATGGAAAAATATTGTTTTGAAAATAAACGGAACTCATATTTTGGAAATCAACCGGACTTCATTTCTAATATAAGTCACTCAATCAACGACTA